>OOFC01009682.1:30460-43441 GCA_900323345.1 Pseudochromis fuscus
CCTTTGTTCCCCTTTCCTTAAAAATGCTGAGTCTCCGTGCCCCTCACTCATATCGTCCGAGGCCTGACTTCAAGGATGGACTGTGTACTGCTGCTGCTGTTCCTCTGGGCTCTGGCTGGAACGGTGTCCCTGCAGGAGTCGGGTAAGCCCTCCATCACTCACACCTGGGAGAGCACTGATCCCTGCATACACAATAAACAGCTACTGTCACTAAGTACTCGGACTAATGGGAAACAGGCATTTATTAATTGAGTGTCCTTTAGCCATGCAATTACAGACTTTCCCCTGCATAGTTTTCTGCTCTGTAGGTTGTATTTTATTGTAAATGTATTCACGACACCAACTAATCACTTTCTCCTAATCATGAGGTCTTTAAAATGCAATGGATTGGGGATGTACAAAAATGTGGATGTATATTGGATGGGTGATGTTTATAATGCATGAATAGAAATTAAATCATGTTCATATTCAATTACAAGAAAAAAAATCACTATTTCAGGAGTTACATTAATTATTTATAAGTTCAATTCTGAGAATGAAACTTTTTGTTACAATGTAAATTTAGGTTTTGATAAATCTACTTTTTCCCTGAATAAACTTTGTAAAAGCAGTATCTCTGCATGTTGGATTATTGATCTCTCCCATGCACTGATTGTGTTTTTTTTCTATATTCCTGGTCCATATTTCAGGATAATCAATAAATGATGTATGTAATATATGGTATCAGGTGTTACGTGTACTTGTACTGTACATCATGTCTCCAAACTGTTCTGGAACAATCATGTGAGCAGAGGAGCAGCACATGTATGTTTGTGGTCACACGTGAGTGAATACAGTAGCACACATGTTTTCCGTCTAAGAGTTGAAAAATGGGGGACCCAGTGCGTCTCCCCCTTTTTCCTCCCCTCTCCCCCTCAAATGTTCTGGACATTGAGGGTGTGTCGAGGTTTGTGTGCAACCTACAGTGATTTGGATCTGTGATGGAATACATATGGAGAAGTGAAGGGAAATGAGGGTGGGCTGTATGTGCCAGAGGACTCCTGTAGACGGACCCTGTTCAAATATGAACTGCGTTTAAGATAAAAGTTTCTACGCTTAGAAAACACACAGTAAACACTCTCACTTTGAAATGAAAAAAAAACAAGATTGATAGCTGAATAGCAAAGAGTAACAAAGCCTGCCATCCAAATACTTCATCATCTGGCAACCTGGGTGGCAAATGTTTGCCCGGCCACCCACGCTGAATTTACTTTCCTTCAAACAGAAAACAAAGCAGAACTGGCAAACAAAATCTCATTGCGACCCTTGGTGTTTGTGTTTTTTTTGTTTTTTTTTATTTACAAGGGGCCATGAATGTTAATAGAAGCAAACAAAAGGGCAATTACTGCGATGGTGTGATGGTGTGATAGTGTGCCGGTATCACAACAGGGCCGTGTTCGGAGAGGCTTCTGGGAGACGAGAGGAGGAGGACGTGTCCTCGGCCCTGCAAAGCTGACAGTGACTGTGGCAGCAAACGCCAGTGTCTGTGTGACGGCCAGTGTGGTCTCAGCTGTGTGGCTCCAGGTAACTATTTGTATGCATGTGTGCCCTCGGTTGTCACTGTGAAACCATTGTGGGCTCAGCCATTAAAAGCGTTTGTGTACATGCAGCTGTGCCAACATACATCTCTGTGTGTGTATGTGTGTGTGTGTGTGTTTCTTCCTGGAAAATAAAATAAAAGCCTTGGTCATGCACAAAATGCCTATGCCCGTGTTGATGACAAGCTTTTTATAATGTGTGTGTGCTGTAGTAGGGGGCACTGTGCATGGATCCTGTTTAGTTATACAACCTCATTAGCGCTCTTTGAGAATGGCTTAGTTCTAACCATGTCATTTGTTTTATAGAGGAAATAATTCAGCTCACTAAGGATTGTTTTGTTCCCTGCCTCTTGTCTTCGCTGCTCCCGCTGGATCCTCTCCTCTCTCCTCAGGTCGCACTTGTCCCTGGCCTCTACCCCCCAGTGAAAACTCAGAGGCTCACCTCCTCTCTCCCAATCCCTCCTTTTCTGCCCTGGTGGAAGTGCGCTGCAAGCCAGGATTCAAGTTATCCAGTGGCAGGGATGCTACTATTCGCCGTTGTCAGGGTGACCGCCAGTGGAGTGGGGATGAGCCCATCTGCACAGGTGGGTTCAGCAGGTTCTTTACACAGATACATTGACACTGTGGGCTGTGGGGTTTCTTGCCTAAACACAGTGTAGTTTCTCTTATTTACCAAAGTTGCACTGTGTGTGTGTGGATGTGCACGTATGAATGTGTAAGGGTGTGCATGTGCAGGTCAGTGATGGTCAGGGAATGAGCACAGCACAGTGTGTTTGTGCAAGACAGAGAGACACAGAGAGAGATATCCAGGAATGAAACCCCTCTGTGATTGTGTCGACTTAGACGTTGCACAACTGGGACCTATTCTCCCTGTCACCATAGCAACCAGAGCTACAGTTGTTCAGAGTGGCTGTCGGAAGATTTTACTGCTAAACAGCTGATAAGTTTAAAGAGGAGATGAAAGCTCAACACACACATAGATTGTATACATGTGTGCTTTGTCATATGTGTATTTTCTGCTGCTGTGATATTATTTGGTCTGTTGTTGAATTGGAGGGCATGATGTGGTCTACCTGTGGACAAAATTATAATGTCTTCCTTTGCTGTTGTTTGAGGGTGGCCATATCAACTCTGCAACATAAAGCAATATAATACAATTACAGGATAAAAATATAATCCAGACGATGGCAACCCCCTAACACAACATCATTTGAGATGATCAAAAGCATCACTCACTAATTTAACCTTCTGTTTCTCTAAATATAGAACAACAAATGTTAAATCTGAATATATGCCTCACAAATTAGTTCGACCGCTGTGTGTCCTTCCTGCTGCTACCAGTCTGCCATACGGCTGCACAGCAGTATATGTAAGTAAAGCCATCAGTACTCCTCAGTATATAGACACATCTCATCAACATGCAGTACCTGGAAAATATTTTCTGCTTTTTGCTGAGGTCAACCAGTCAACCCTGCAAACGATGTAATTCAGCTTTAACAGTCTGAGGCCCGCTGCATTAATCACACACCTGCAGCTACAGTAAACACGGTTTCTCAGAAATCCTCAGCTCAGCTGGGTCCCGGTCTCACCCGCAAGATTTTTTTTTCTATTCAAAGATGTGAAATAAGGATACAATTCTCGGCTCTCTCTCGTAGAGTATCCTCCATCTGAGAGACGGGCAGAAGGTAGGTGGGTTTTGAACGTGTGAGAGTGTTTGTATTGTGTGTCCTTTGCATGTGTGTGAGAGTGTGAGTCGAGCTCCCTCATGCCTGTTGAGAGGCAGTGGGCGGCAGATCACTGTCAAAGTGGCACGGAGCTGCATGCACACTGTGCGAGCGAGAGTGAGTGTGTGTCTGCAGTGAGTGTGTGTGTTTACCAAGAGGTACAGAGTTACATTTTTTTGTATACATCAGATGTGTATGTATGAGTATGGGGGGGTAGATTACACATGTGTCACAGAGTTTGCATGTGTGTTCATGTATGTGTGTGTGTGTGTGTGTGTGAGTGGGCGACAGATCACAGTCAGAGAGTCAGAGAGCTCTATTGCTCACGCTGCTCCAGGCCTTTCTGTTCCCTGTTCTCCTCTCCTCTGCTCTCTCTTCTCATCCTCTTTCCCTCTCATCTCCTTCTCCTCTCATCCTCTTCCATCTGAGGCCTCTGATAAGGTCTCTCTCTACAATGGGAGCCAAGGACAAGCGTGCAGCTCCAGGCTATTTAGTTTGTTGTGTGTTGTTATGTCCTTGTGTGTGTGTGTGTGTGTGTGTGTGTGTGTGAGACAAACAGAATGGCTTCTACAGAGCCAGGCCGGACCGGTACATCTGTGGTCTCACTCAGACTGCTGAGTACTTAACGCTGTGTTTCCTTCAAATTCACTGTTTTGTAGTATTCAGAAGATGAATTTGATATACCTGCTTCATAGCAGTGTGGTGCCGCAGCCTGTGTGGGTGGCAGCAGTACGAGGCAGGAGAAAGGCGGTATGTGAAAACAGAACTGGGCTTCGGGCTCTCATCCGCAGCCAAACAGACTTGTAACGGCTCCCTCTCCCATAGGTCCCTTTACATTCTTATATTAACGTTTCTCGGTTTCAGATACCTAAGATAGCCCTCAGGCAAGAGCTGTCTCTGCCTTTCAAAGCTCTGTGTTCAGCTTCGAAACCCCGCGCTTGATGCAGCTCGGGTCACTCCAGCCTCTCTCCAAGCACCACTCTTGATATTTATATTTCCACAAGCGTGAGGCACTCAAACTTCCAGGAATGAACAGTGCCAGGTGTTATACAATCGAAGCTATAGCTGTGAGCTCGGAGAGGTGTGGGGCGGCGTTTCACCTGCTCGTCGAACTTTGAGTTATTACCTAAGAAGGGTTATTTTAACTTAAATAGAACAAGACATTGGGTGAAACGCCTCTGTGGGTCACAAGCTAAATACAAAATCTTGGTTAACACAAGTCAAATGAGGAGACTGCACGGACATATCTTACCCTCTTTTTTAGTCCTGCTTCATGTTCTTTCACTATTTTCTTCTTTCCTGATAAACTCTCATTTCCATGTTTTCTGTGTCATGTGTGAGTTGCTGGTTGTGTAGAAGTGTTTAACTTCTTGGATCACGCTGCACTTCACATACACACTATTTACTGCATTTCTCCTAAAGTTGCTTAACACACTTCACACATGCTGGATGTATCCATATTGTTTTACTTTAATGGAGGCGATAAAACCTACTCAGACAGTGTTATATTGTCACAAATACTCACACTAGTGCAGAATGTTACTGCAGTGGACTGTAATAACTTAAGGATATCTGAACCTACAGGTGATGTTTGTAATCCTAGGCTGTAATTTTAATAGGTACAGTTGTCAGATCAATGTAGTAAAAGTACAATATTTGCATCTGTACAGTAATTACAAGAAAATAGGAAAATATTGTAGTGGAGGGAAGTATTGTCAGGTCAAAGTAGTGATATCACAGTGTTTAAAAAGTCTGCACTGATACTATACCCAACAAAACGCACACAAGTATCATTAGTATACAGTACAGTGCTCAATGCACCACGAGTCTTGTACTGGATTATTGAATTTTTAATGCTGGTGGAATAATGTTTAAACAGCATTTTTGTAGCTTTACAACTAGATGCTGGTTTTATGTTTTATATATACATATCTTAGATAAAAGGTTCATTGTAAAATAATTTGTAACATGTATTAAAATAAACGTACATCATTGAAAAGTACAGTATTTACAGACTAAGTACAATTGTGGCCTCATTTATCAACTACAAGTATCTTATATTTCTGCTTTACTTGTATAAACACAGTTAACTATCTTCCACCAGTGAATAAAGGAAATTTAACTTCACCAGTCAAGAAACAGGAGAATGAATAGAGACGGTTTGAATCTTTATTAATAAAAAGGCAAGTTGTGGAGTTCAATTGGAAAAAGTCTGAAGGTGAACTAAGATTACATCACAT
Organism: Pseudochromis fuscus; assembly: GCA_900323345.1. Lineage (NCBI taxonomy): Eukaryota > Metazoa > Chordata > Actinopteri > Pseudochromidae > Pseudochromis > Pseudochromis fuscus. The sequence goes on from OOFC01009682.1 coordinate 36,002, forward strand.
CACTGTCTGAGGTTTATACTTATTTCACTCCACAACTCCAAGAGAAATGTGCATTTTATTACACTACCGTCTCTCTGTTTCACACTGTGGTGCTGCTACGCTTATTCAAATAAAGGATCTGGATACATCTTCCACTGCTGTTTACGTGATGTTAACCTCTAACCACCGGTTTTCTTCTTTGGCCGGCAGGGATTGAGTCACCTGGACCCGCTGCAGGCCACAGCTGCCCTCTGCCTGAGGAAGTGGTCGACACCTTCAGCATCGAGGGCGACGCTGCTGTAGGAACCTCCATCCGCTACAGCTGCCTGTCTGGGTGAGGGTAGGGTTAATGCTCTGAGTGTGGGGCTCTGAAAACCTGAAATGGTACAGAGGAAGAAACGGAGGAAGTGAGAGGACGGAGATGGAGTGTGAAGAAGAGGGAGGGAGCGAAGGGAAGGCTTGAATACAGGAGAGGTGTGATGAGCGATGAATGGCAGGGAATTCGTTTTGATCTCCCAGCTGACGATCTCTCCATTGAGCTAACTAGGTCATTACAGTCTAATCTTGTATTGACTCCCCTTTACACACTGACTCATCTCACAGGATAGGATGAGCCTGAGTGGATGTGTCAGCCAGAACTGTGCACATGAAATTCAGACACTCTGAAAGAGAGACTGTGCAAAAAGGGAATCATTTACACCTTTTTTCATCACTTTCATTTAGATGAAGCTCCTTAGCTGTCAGTACTGTACATGCTACACCACCATCTGTCTCCATCACTCTTTCCCTTTTCTCCGGCAGGGCGGATATTGTGGGGAGCAGTGAAAATTTCTGTCAGGATAATCAGACCTGGCAGTATCCTCACCCCATCTGTAAAAGTAAGTGTGCAGTGGTGACGTGCATCAACGTACAAAGCTTCATATTTTGCAGGAAAATAGTGAATGACGTGTGAGTGACTGAACTGCACATAAGTGTAGTATATAGGTTTGTAATGTGCAAAGATTCATGTGTGTGTGCAGATATGTAAGGAATAGTGAATCAAAGGAGACAGACAGACACACAAACACCACACAGCTTCTCCTCTGTTTCACGGTGCTTTTCTGCCATCTTGTGGTAAAATCTGGAACTTCATGGCCTGTTTAACAGGTTTGGGAAAATTCTTTTCAGGATACTTTTTGAATCAGAGGAATATGACGAAGACACAGTCACAGCTTGAAGCATTAAAAAAATGAACAGGAGAAAGTTATCAGGAAACAGCAGCTACTAACTGAACAATACCCGAGCAAGTGTAGCTCTACTAGACCTCAAGTCCTCTTCATTATCAGCAGATCTTCTGGTCAAGTAAAACTAAACTAACCAATAATCACCTTCTCTGCCTCTTTCAGAAGTGTACTGCCAGCCTCCTAAAGAGGTGGAGCAGGGCTACGTGGTGGCTGTGCAGAAGACTGAGTATGAAGTTGGCTTTGACATCCACTACCTGTGCAAAAAGAACTTCCTGCTGGATGGACCACAGAAAATCACCTGTCTGCTGAACGGCAGCTGGAGTGCATCACCCCCACACTGCAGAGGTGAGGAACTAGTCAAACAGCCTTAGTGTGAGCAAACTCTGCAGATATGTGCGTGTGCATAAACACATAAGTCTGACACAATTATAAATGTGCACATGCACGGAGCACTTACAAGAATCAACACATCATTTTGCGTTTGATGCTTGTATGATAGTTTCAAACCTTGTTGATCTTCCTCACAGCTCGCTGTCTCATCCCTGCTGAGCGAAGCCGCGTGGAGATTGGTGGAGTGAAGCGCTGGCCGTTTGATGTTACTGACGCCATGGTTCCCCACGGGGAAAACGTGGCGTTCTACTGCAAACATCCTCGCAAGCAGTGCAGCTTCACTGCAACCCAGGCCTGCTTTGATGGGAAGCTGCAGACACCGGCCTGCTACCTTGGTAAACCTGGGCCAGGCATTCAGGCCAGCGCTTTCTTATCTGTGTCTGTTTGAGTGTGTCAGCCAGAAGAAGATCATTCATTCATGTTATTATCTGTTATTGATATCAACTCACTGTCTCTGTGTATTTCAGAGCCCACATGGTTGCAGTATAAACTCTTCCCTCACCGGCTGGTCTCAGAAATTGAAGCATGTGCTCCAGGTGACGTGGAGTGACGGCCTGCACGTCTGATCTCAGCCCACCCGACACTCGTGACACTGTGTCACAATATGAACTCTTCCTGTCAAACATCAGCTCCACCATCTGCAGCTTCGCTTCAAACATCTGTGCTACCATTATGGTCTGAAATGTTTTCTGCCTGTCGTGGATCAGCAGCCTCGTGCCTGTGGCCTCGTGGGTTCAAAAACACAGCTCTCGGCTTTTGTCTCTTTTGTCCTGCATGCTGTCAAACTGCAGGCAAAATTATAATCTGCAACACCCCTCAAGTATTACTTTGATGCTCCTCCAGCTTGAGCCAATGCATACCATAGATGCAATCCATAGGTCTTCATGATAATGTATGTGTAATGCATTAGTACATGCTATACCAGTTATCCCTGTGTGATACCTTCATGTAGCCCGCTTCATAATGATTTGACTCTGTGATATTTCACTGTGTGATCTTTCTTTCCTCTCTTGAGCCTGACGCATCAAGTCTTGAGGCTTGTAAGTTTTTGATGATGTGAGTGATTTGAAGTAAAAATGGTGTTAAAATGTCTCCTTTTTTTTTTTTTTTTTTTGCTGTCTGGCGCTTTCATGTCACATAAAGTCCTCCTGGGTGGGCTCAGTGTGTCTCTCTGACTCTGGGGCGCACAGAGAGCCTTTCTTTGCAGGCTGCAGGTTCAACAGTACTCATAGGCTGAACATGGCTACTGGTCGGACCCGGTAGGCTGCGACACCATAGCAACTCCCCTTGACCCCTCCCTCCCTCAGCATTCGCAGCATCACCCTTTACACTGCACAGTCATATTTGGTCCTCCGGAAATATCCACAGCTCGGGTAAGCCAGTCCCTATGCAGCGAGCGTATGGGTGGAGTATAGTTTAAAATACAGTTTTTAAATGTATCGAAAGCGTGTCCGGTGCGTCTTAAGCCGGCTCTGACAGCAGGGCTGGGATAAATGACAGCGCGCCGGGAAAGTTTGTCCTAAAGCTGCGCTCTCGGTGTCTCGGACCCTCGGCTCTAAAATGGCTGGCTGTAGGTCCGAGGAAGCTCCGGTGCAAACGGGAAGGATCCGCTCAACACCACGACTGTGTGTAAATATACATATTTCTCTACTCCGACGGACGCGTTAGTGATGGCGTTGTCCCAGGTCCGAGAGCTGTCACGGCGCACACGCACCATAATAATATTGGCATTTCGGACCTAGGTCTGTGCGTAATGGCGTCCTCCACGGACAGTTCTTATCGATTTATCCCCAGAATTTATTATTATTATTTCTTAGAACAGGCTAGATGCTGGGATATGAAATATGTTCTGAGGAGAATTTAAAATGAGACGTTTTATTATCCGTGTTGCTTGCGGATGGTAAATAAGGCAAATGCTGTTTCGCTCGCATCATTCGGACCACTCTGTGCTCCGGTGCCTTTCTGTGGATGATCGCCGACTCCGGTCGACCCCTCGGGTAGAAACACGCTAAGCTATAATTTAGGATCATGCAAGGTAACGAGCAGAATTGACAGGACGGTCTGCTGGTGAGGAAGAGGGTCATATGAGTGAGTCGCTCATCATTTCGGCCTGGGTGCATAGTCTGCTTAGGATACAGGCTGTTTGTAATGTCAGAATCAGTCATGGTTATTGGCTTTATGCACTGAACTTGACCCCAAAATCACCAGACATTGATATTTTCCAACTAACCTGGGTTATTTATTTATTTTCCTTTCTTTGCCACCATAAACAAGGGAAGGAAATTTAAAAATTGTGTACTAATTTTTCTTATCTGCATTTCTAATTTATCCATTTATCCCCCTTTTTTGTTAGAAATATAAATAGGTATGCCCCAAAATGGATTCTCAGTTGGCTTCAGTCCTGACCAGTGGCAGCCTGGATGTCCAAAATGGCAGCCAGTGTGGAGAGGGATCAGGGCCAGTAACAGAGGTTTTTTTGGACTCAAAGGACAAAACCTCGCCCAGTACTGTACCAGGTAACCTCCAGCCATGCCCTGTCAAAGCAGCAGTGGCCATCAGGCAAGATGCTCTGTCAATCAATGGGAAAAAGCCAGAGGTGGGCGGGACTTCTGAGCCGGCCTCTCAGGAAACAAGTAAGATTGGTGGGCTCAGACAGCCAATTACAGTGAAGACTGGAGTGCCTGTTCTGCGCAGCCAACCAATAAGAATCAAAATTGTTGTTCCCCCACGGTGCAAGAGGCCAATCACAAACTCTGCCATCACCCTGACCAAAGACTTTGCTCACTCACATTTCAGGGGACCTGTTTTGGTCTCATCTGGAGCAGTGATTACAGAAAAAAACAGAAGTAAAATTCATATATCAGCTGTAAAAAATGAAGGAGAGATCATGGAAGTTACTTATAAAAGGACTGAAGAAGAAACAAAAGCAAAATCATTCCTTTCAAAAAAGGCAGAGAGGGGGGATAAAATGTGCAAACAGAGAGATGTTCTGGATGTTAAAATCGTCCACATTGATGGATCAGAGACTCCTTTCATCCCCAGCACTAACGCAGTTAAAATATTGAGTCAACAGAGAATTAAAGACGAAACTACAGAGAGAGAAATTGAAAAAAATATTCCTCTAATTTTGCAAGAAATGGACTTGAGGTCTTGCAGAGCATTTGCTGAGGTGGGAATGGAGGAGCAGACGGAGCCGCTGGACCTGAGTTTACCTAAGAAAAGAGAAAGTCGAGAGAAGAGGTTCGGGCGTTTTCTGGACGACTCTGGCTGCGAGAGCTCACTGATTATGGAGGTGGACGAATATGAGGGAGAAGGAGACAGGGACATAGTAGAAGAGGATGATGATGAAGAAGAGGGCTGTGTGCTGCGTCTGGACGGCACAGGTACACTTGAAGACTCTCTCCTGTCTCCGTCTTTCTTGTCTACCTCTGTCCTTACCTCCCTCTCTTCACTAGACTGTGACACTGAAAACCTTCTTCTCATTGACGACCAGGGAATCCCGTATAAACTCAGTGCAGATGGACTCAAAGTGCCGCAGGTCGATGCTTCCACGTCAGAGGATCCTCAGTCAGATCAGGCTAATTCAGCAGAGGTAGAAGGAGAGGGAGCGTCGCATTCAGACACATTTGCAGGTTCTAGCCGTAGCCAAAGTTTAGATAATGCACTAAATGCACCTTCTGAGGATGTTTACCCCTCACCGGTCCCTACCAGTGATTCACCGTCACAAGGTGTCGATCAGACGAAATCTCCAGAAGTCCTCACCAGTGTGATCACAAACTCAGACCCTTCAGTGGCCGTGGAGCCGAGTGTTAAAGCTGTTCAGGAAGCTAATGCTGTTTTGCCCCCGTCCACTGGGATATCTGTCCCCACCCAACCCATTCAGATCCTCACAAACCCTTCAACCAACACTCCCATTCTCCTCCTGTCGTCCCCGTCGTCATCGTCTCCAGCTCCAGTCGGTCTCTCGCTTCCCCTCTCGGTCACTCAGACTTCACCTGGTGCTTCCACCCCCATGCTCCTCCTCCTCTCCTCTGTACCTTCTTCCTCCGGCGAGTCCACCTCTACCTCCACTCCCATCGCTGTCCTCGACCCCTCGACCGGTCAGTTGTCCCAGATTACCGCGGCTTCAGCGCCGGTCTCCCTTCCGTTGTCCTCCGGTCAGGTGGGCGCCCTGGGATCACCTCTGCCCATGCTGTCTCACCCCGTGATCAGACTGAGCCCCAACAACCCCCCTGTCATCCTGTCGGGCGTGAATAACTCTGGCTCTGTCCTCACCTCCCTCGCTGTCCCTTCGTCCTCTCTCGCTCTGCAGGATGAAAACCTCGGCACAAATCCCCTCGTTCAAACTCAGATCAGCTACTCTGAATCAAACCCTGGAAGCGAAGCCATATCTGCCGAAGACGTCTCAAATGAAAAGCCATCAGTGTTTACAGCATCCTCTCCGCAGCCACAGTCTGCTGGTTTGACCTACGACCCCTCAGCTCAGCCCACCTCAGAAGCAGAGGCGCAGTCGCCAGCTTCAGACTCCAAATTTGACCCCTCCGACCTTCACGCAGAACACTTACCTCTGGATGACCACCTTTACTTCTCCAACGCAGCTGCTCCTCCCTCCCCTCCCCTCGGACCCATCTTCTCCTCCGGAAACCTCGACCCCCTGGACCCCCTGGATCCCCTCTCTCCGGCAGCGTCACCCAACGCTTTGGGTGCCCGCAGGGTGCTGTACTGCCAGCTGTGCCCACGTGTCTTCTTTTACCTCTCCGACCTTGAGCGCCACGCCATCACCCACTCGCAGAAGAAGCCTCATGTTTGCCAGCAGTGTGGCAAAGCCTTCAAACGCTCCAGTCATCTGCAGGTCAGCGCAGCATCACTGTGACCATCATTTCATCAGAAATCATAATGAGATTTAAAAATGTCTTCCAAATTATTAGTGTAGTGACAATTAATCAGTTTATGACCACCTGGGACCAGTTGACACAAGTTTTGAACTAGAAAACTAACAATTGTTTTCATTATTAATCAATCCGCCTGTATTATTCATGATATGATTATTTAGCTAATCAATTCAGAAAGTAGTGAAAAACTATTTCCCAGAACCAAAATGTGATGTATTTCTAGATTGCACTCAACTAATCAACAAAACTTCACAAGAAACTGTAAATATTTGTCATTTTTGCTTGAAAAATGACTAAAGTGAGTGTTTCCCAAAATACCAGAAAGACTACAAAAGACAATATAAACAGTGAATTATTTATGTTCCTTAATATTTGGTGTACTACTTTTTTTTTTTAAGAGGAACAATTTTGTTACATATTAATCAACATTTAATTAATATTAGATATTTCAGAGGAAAATAAAATGTAATCAATATTTCAGACCTTGATAATATCAGGAGAGTACACAGCAGTTTTCTAAAACAAAAGCCTCCTGTAACAGAATAAATAACAACACTTGTATGTAGACTGATATTTTGGATTTTGATACATAACTTGAGCATATTTTTAAATGTTGGCATGAGGTCACATGATCAGAGCACTTTATTATGATTCAGAGTGCACCTGCATGATGCCCTGTCCACCCACAGAGTAAAAAATAACAAACCTGTTAGCAAACAGTTTCCTCTTTACAGATGCATATGCAGTTGTTTTCACCTAATGAATGAGTTAAACATCTACTCTCCTCAGTATTACACAGGTGGTATACACTGGATTTTTAGAGCTTTTTTCCTTTGAACAATATCTGCTGAGACTGAAAATGACATTATTAATGACATTATGAAGGTTAAGAAGATGAAACAAAGCTCCACACAGATCAGGGTGAAGTAAAGTAATGATGTTTACATACATTCGAG
>OOFC01009686.1:7516-17547 GCA_900323345.1 Pseudochromis fuscus
TTACTATCTTGTTCCAACAATTTGGAAGAGTATCAGCACATGATGCTTAAAACCCATGAGACTATTTAAATTTCTAAGAATTTTCAAGTAGACGCACACATGCATTTATCAATGCTCCCGTTTGTCTTGTTGCAGGTCATTGATTCAATTGTCAACATTAACATCACATCAGTGTGCCAGGTGAGTGGTTTTTTTCTTTAAATACAATGAAGCTCTTCGATCAGGGAGGGGAAAAAAAATCACTACATTGACAACAACAACTCACAAGTACAATAAAATACACAATTGCATTACCATTTACATCTGCAGTCAGTAGAGCCTCTTATAATAGTAACCGCAGCCTTTTTTTGAACCAGTTTTTCTGTAGAAAGGCTTAAGTTTAATAAAATAATAAAACAAAGTATAGGAGGTGGGTAAAGTATTCTAAGATGTTCCAATGAGCTTAACTTGCTGGCTCAGCGTTAGTCTGCACACTGTAGACTTTGTAAATTGTGATTTATAAATGTTTGTCATATCTCTCGCTCTGTATTGTCGGGGTTTCCGTTGAGTAATTAAGTTTGTTCAAGTGGATTCAAATGGCTAACAGTCCAGTGGAGGCTCCACACACACACACTTGTATGTAAAACAGTGACTTAAAGCGTAGTAAGTCACTGCCGTCCCTGCTCTCCACGTTCAGCAGGTCCCAGAGCAACAGCTAAAGTCCACCCCCTCTCTTAACACTTAATTTATGTTATTCAATATTTCTTTAAACGGCTCCCTCCGCTATCATTATCTTTTTCTTGCTCTCTTTGTCTTTCCTCTCTGACCAGCTCTTCCCACACCACCCACACACACATGCACATTTGCAAACGTGGATGCAAACCTCCGCACGCAGCCCACAAACAGTAGACTTTTTTTTTTTTGTCTCATGATTTCATCCTGCTTCTCACGCTTGTTACATCCTCTCTCTTTCCGTTGTCCTTCCAGATGACACGTCTTGTTTTGCCTCAGATGGTGGAGAGGTAAGTGTTGTGTGTGCTGAGAAAGGTTTTTGAAAATGTCAAAATCGGTATTTTATTGAAACATTAACGAACGCTGACCCTACAATTGACTGGCAACGTGTCCAGGGTGTAACTCGTCTATCGCCCATTGCCAGCTGGGATAGACTCCAGCAACCCCCCTCCCCCAAACCCAATTGGATAAGCGGGTATAGATGATGGATGGATGGATTAACAAGCACCTGTTGGGGAGATAATAGATATATGGGGTGCAGCCCATGTGATATTATATGTAAGGCCAGCTGAGGTGAACTTACCAGACATGCTGCTGTCTGTTCAAGCTAAACACACATCTGATAAATTAGAAAAAATACAAGCATCACAGTGAAGGAATTCAAACATATTGTCCCAGTTTAATGTGCACGAGAAAGAACTAGAAAGCACTCAGAGAACACAAACCTCCACTAAGGCATAATTCACAATTCATGTGTGATCGCCACTCAATAGTTTTGGATTGTAGACATTATCATTCTGCAGAGATTTTCAGTAAAATCCATTAAGACGTGACAAACTTATGAAATTTCCCAAACAGCTGAGACATTTCATTGATTGCAGTTTGTACCATAGACTGTATACAGAAATGGATGAAGCATGTGGGCCTCTTTTGAATTGAAGCCAATGAAGAAATCCTCCTGATGGCCACTAGAAGCTGGCTCCAAAAAAACTCTGGCTCCAATTGACCTTAGTTCTAAAATCATCATTGTCAATCATGACATACTCACTCAGTACATTTTTAAATACTGATTGTCATTCTGATCAGTGATCTGGTGGTCCATTTGAAAACCACTTCATCATTAAGTAGATGTTAGGCCTCAAGAAGAGGAAGATTTAGGGGCTGGTTAGTTTGATTGAATTTAAATCTCATCCACATTGTGTTGTCCAGTTCAAGGGTCAGACCTGCCTCCTCACTCCTCATTTCATATCCAAATATGGTCACTTCCAGTTACAAAAAAACAACGTAGCAACTTTCGAATGCCAAACTCCTGAGTTCAAAAGTGAGTCCACAAACCGAGTGATGTCATGTTTCCTTCATTCATTCTATAAACAGTCTTTGGTTTATACCTACCGCTTCCTTATCGTTTCATCTCTGGCTCAGTGGAGGTGTTTTACTGCCTCCTACTGGTTTTTTGTCATCTTTGTCTTTTGTTAAAATGTTCACCCATTATAAGTAATAGGGATTTAGGGAAACTACTGGAGTGCCCATTACCAAATTTACAGGGAAGTTTGTTTACATCATGAGGTACCTCTGACATGAATTTGAGGAAAATTAAAACTTTTTTTTTTTTTAGCTCATGTTTGAATTATATAATTTGTGACAACTTTTTTCTCAATGACCTGAGAATAAAGCTTGTTAGATGAGTATAAAGGGCTGGGAATAGGCTTCAAAACGACACCAGGTGCTATACTTTTAGAGATATGAGTTCTTCAATTCGATAGCTATTGCTAATTAGCTTAAAGTTTGTTAGTGTGTATCTCACTAATTAAGAGTCTTAGAGCAAAGATTTTTCCAGTGCTGGTCATTACTCATGGGTCTCAATTATTCCCCAAAATTTGAAAATAATCTGAGATGTCAGGGGAAATTCTTGGTTGACTTGACACGGAATGACCCATAAGCTCCTTGGTGGAGGTAATAATCTGTCTAACATGAAGAGCTCATGTTACTGAGAGTGGAAGATACACATGGTTGAAAGTCAAAGAATCTATGGACTAAATGAGGTGGGAAACTAAATAATTGAAAGTGATTCTGTTCTTTATATCATCATTTTTAGTTTGCAAAATTAGACTTGATCAGAATTGAAGATGGTGCATTAATTAAAAACACTTCTGAGCATGTTTCTTACTCATGGTACAGTCCAAAAATAGAGAGAACTTTTTAATCAGTTGCAGATTATTAATATTTATTCATGAGCTAGACATATATCTCTATTCAGTGCTAATGAGTACATATTTAGATTTAGATTTTTTTTTTTTAAATGTGTTTGCTTATATATGTGGGACTGTGTTGATTTATTGATTAATCTTTCACTGTCAAATCTGTCCTGGGACACAGTGTATTCAGATTTGAAGGGTGTTAATGTGTCATACTGTCAGATGCTGGTGGGCTACATGCTTGAACGTGGGCTGCTGTTGTTGAATAATGTGTTTGAATAACTCTACGAGGGATGGGTCATGCAAATTTCCCGACACAATACAAAAAAAACACCCCGACTTTTCTTTTCTTAAAAGAAACATTTATCTTACTTAGATAAAATGTTGTGTGAAGGCTCCACAGGCTGGAGCAGAAAGAAAAAGAATCAGATTGTAAACATTTAGGTATTGATGTTCCTGTATCTTTGATCTTATCAGTATCTACCAGCTCTACTTTGATGTACAACGAGAGCACTTTTGGCTCAGCATGCAAGTACACATACTACCATCTTCTTTTTTCATCCAGGGATTGATTTCAGGCTGCAGTGTTTGTTGCACATCCCCCTTGCTTTCTCTCATAATTTCTGTTTTGTTTTGTTGTTTTTTGGGGGTTGTAAAAGCTTTTCCCTCATATGCTTGTTTTCAGGAAGAAGGGGGCCATCCTGAACATCTCCTCTGCCAGTGGGATGTACCCTGTTCCTCTTCTTACCATCTATTCTGCCTCCAAGGTAGTGCATGGTTTATGACCTTTTTTTTTTTTTTATCAATTGTTAACTGATGTGCTACCTATAGACACATCCCAGCTTCATAAATGGTTTACATCTCAACATATACTGTGCTCCTCTGGGGGAAATCCATCTCTGTTGTCATCTTATGAATTATTTCATCTAATTGACGAACACACACACAGGCAAAATGATGTGATGTAATTGAATCATGACCGTAGATGTTCGTCCAGCGTTTGTTTTTAGAGACGAAGTGAGTGATTGTCTTTTTTAATTTTTCTGCTGTTTTAATGATTGAATATAAATAAGTCGGTGACTAATTCCAGTCCCGAGGTAGTGTACCAATTAAAAATGTTTATAGGAGCATGTGGCGTCATAATGTTTTATAACGGTCTCGTGTGTGTTTGTTAAGTTAAAAAACAGCCTGCTGTTCAGTTTCAGCTGATGAATTTGCTGGTGTCTTAATACTGGGTCACATCGATCCACTAAATCCCAGTTTCTGCAGAGCAAGTTTAATGTGCATCTAAAATCAATCCATGCTGAATCTTTAGTTTATCGCACAATTTAATGATAATCTCAGTTTATTACAACGGCCGTTAACACTGAAAAGGACACTGCTGCTGGATTCTGCATTATATTGAGAGTTTTCTTTGTTTCAAACAGGTTTGTGTTGTTTTGGTAGTTTAAATGGCTTTGTAATGGACAGTGTCACCTTTTTTCATGATGAAGTTGTACATTTACTTCTTTTATTTCATATAGGCATTTGTGGACTTCTTTTCACGGGGACTGCAAGCTGAGTACAAGAGTAAAGGCATTATCATCCAGGTAAATCATGTTTCTGGTTCTACTTTGTTTTTTAGGACTAATGTCATAACTGATTGATATTTAACTTATGAGATATTTTAATTTGTGTAATCACTGTGGGAGTCTTTTGTTTTATTTATGTTTTTTCTTTCTGTTAGAGTGTTTTGCCATTTTTTGTTGCAACCAAGCTGAGTAAAATCCGCCGAGCTACGTTGGACAAGCCCACTCCAGAGCGCTATGTTTCAGCCGAGCTCAACACTGTGGGGCTACAGACCCAGACCAATGGTTACCTGCCCCATGCCATAATGGTAAGTTTGGATATTTACAATGAAATTCGATAACTGAAAATTGATTATTATTATTACTATCTTTTTCTCTTTTTTTTTTAAAATCTTGAATCGTTATGAATTTGGGCTCTATTTCAAACAATGTAGTTATTCATTTGTCTAAAACTGAAGCTTTCATTCAAATATTCAGCCTTAGATCAATAGCCAAACTGCTTTTGTAAAACTAGGTCAGTGGTGCAACCTTTGCTGCAAATAGAGCAGTTTTTGGCCAGAGTAGTTTGTCTAGCGCTATAAAACATATCTGAGCCTTACTAAAAAAAGGTAAAATGGCCTTGTAGGTCTAGATGTAGCTGAGCATCATTCTGATCTTTTACCACATGCAACTCAATCTGCAGTGGTCAGGCTAATGATTATCTGGTAGGTTATCTCTGCACCTCCATGCACAGCAGATCAAGCATCCCAGTAAGGCAGCAACAAATCCGTCCATGCAACACTCAGTTCTGTATTTGCCTCGGCATATATTCTATTTTTGGATTTAGCTATGGAGCTATGGAGACTCACAACTAGACATTGATGTGTAAACATTTATGCAAAGCCACCACTGCTCGAGTTGAGTACAATTAAGAGGAAAAGGCGTCAGGTCGTCGACGTAGGCTATGACGCACATTTAGTCAAAATGCGACTTTCTTTTTGTTTTATTTGATGTGTAGTTTGCAAATTTTATAGTAATACAGAGAATATAAAAAAGGTTCATTTCCATATCATTTGTTTGTCAAAGCCTCGGGGAATCATTGGAGATGTGTTAAAGAGCCGCAGGTTGCCAACCCCTGAACTAAAACACATTTCAAGCTGCTGGAGAAACACAGTTTGTGTAAAAGTGAAATAGAGCGCCATTACACAACACAAAAGCTTATTGTTTCCAAGGCTGGGTAGATGTATCTATCTAATGCTAGACGGTAATTAGCTGTTACTCACAACGCGTGGATGTTATGAAGACACTAAGTGAAGATGTTCACTGTTTTGCGTGGACACTAAACTGACCACTGACAAATGACTCAGGATCTGCTAAAAAGTGCTTCAGCGAGTTGGGATTTAAAAATTACACCGCAGGCCAAATCTTCCTCCGCATATTGTAGTCCATTTACATAATCAGCACGACCAATTGAAATGCACCTTGAATGTTTGGCAGTCTAAGTGGCAGTAAAAGATAGGGGAGCACAGCTGGAGCGCATAAAAGTGCTGCCATTTTAACACAACTGGTTTCTCTGTCGTAGCAGCAGTAATGGATCCGGTGCAGCCTAACTCTCATCAGACAAACTGAGAGTCGTACTGCAGGTTGTCGAGGTGTGTCATGGCAACAGGACCGAAACCTCATTAGACTGCAGTTTGACTTTATACAAAAAAACTACCAGCTCATCTTCATTCATTGAATTAATGTTGTGTCAACAGTTGCTAAAGCATCTGTCAAAAGGTAAACATCCTCAGAAATAATGGAGTGGGATGCTCCACTACCTTTCAGCATTGTCTGCATCCTAACAATGTAATTACTCTGTGGAGGCACACGCATCAGAAATGAGATGAAATCTGGTATGGTATCTATTTTTTTTTTTTTTTTCACACAAGGTGTCTTCATTTTAGCAGAGGTCACAGAGAGCAACAGTCATTTTCTCTTTCCAGTCCCTCCACACTGCGTTGTTCACTGGTGAACTGTGCGACCTGAATTTCAATGATCGTGTTTATTGATATACATATAAATAACCATGCCATCTATTACGGCACACAGGTAGTCAATAAATCATATTTGGCATAAATAAGCTTCTGTTAATCCTGTGCAGTCTAAGGTTTTTGTGCAGATAACATAAATTCAGCACAGATCTTTGCTGCCATCAGCCCCTGCATTTCACTAAACCACAAGCAGCAGACGAGTCGTGTTGTTGTGATTATCTGATAATCCCTCCCACTTCAGTTGTGCGACACAGCTCTGCACATTTCACAGTAATAAGCCACATTTCACCAGTGCCTTATTTAAACTGCTGCAAAGCTGCAGTCTGCAGCCGTTTGCATGTTCAAAAACAACAGTGCATCTTCTGTCCCTTTGCTGTGCTTCATTTATTTGTATCCAGTAGCTCAAATGCAATCACGTTTGTTTAAATTTTTGCTGGTGCTAAAATATTTATGCTAATTTATTTTGAAATTGCATCCTGTCCTTGGTCTGCTATTAAAGTGTCATCAAAGAAGCAGATGGCGTAAAGACGGGGTGATTAAACAGCTTTGTCATCATTTTCAGCTGGACAGGTGTGACCCAACAAACCTCAATCAACTTGTCTTAAAAGCTCAGTTTGTTGAGTGTGTCTAACCACCGTAAACATGGCCTTTTTAAGTGTTTCACCACGCTCCAGCATGTCTGTAATTTACCGCTATTACTGATCATTATGTGAATGTAGCAGTTTGGAAATTTCAGCTTTAATGTAAATAAGCATGAGACAAAATAAACAAATTCAAGAGAGTGCAAACTTTCACCAAAGCATAATCATTTAGACTGTATATAGAAACTGACGAAGCAACTGGGTCTCAAAAGTGAAGTCAGTGGGAAAGTGCAGTACCACCAACAGTGAATGGATGCTGGATCCACACAACTCTGGGTGTAATTGATTTCAGTTCAAAAATCGTCATTTTCATGAAGTCAAAGACCCGCCTCTTCCCGCCTCCCTTCATATCCAAATATGGTCACTTCTGGCTCCAACAATACCAACATGGCGACGTTGAGTCCACAAACTAACAAGTGTCCACTCTACAGTTTATGGGTATCGTTTAGCTGTACTGATGCTATAGACTGATCACTGTTGCCCTCTTGTGGTGAAATAGCAACACTCTCTTGTTAAAACATTCAACCACAGAAAGAGGGATTTTCCCAATTGTAGTTATTTATTTTGTGACAAAAACCCATCCTCTGATCGGGCCTGAAATGTAATCATTTGTTCCTTGGGTAATACCCTATCTTTGGGGAAAAAAAAATCTCCTTGGTGGAGGTAATTTAATAAATATGTTTATACTAAGTCTATGAAAGAGCCACTAATAATTCTGCATAAAACTGCTCCTGACTTACAAAGAGGATTACAAACTGGGCTTTTCTTTTCAACAAAATCAACTGCTTCAACTGTGATAATGCTGCGTGGAAAGCTGTTAAGTAAAAGCTGAGTCAAATGGCTTTATGGCTAAAGCCAAAAAAGATTTTATTACAGTCATTTGAACTACCCACTAATGTACCATATATAAAAATTAGATGCAAATTAAGTGAATTTATCCAGGGAGTCCAGAGAGAGTGAGAGCATATTTTACAACTGACTATAAAAAAACTATGGGATTGACTTTGTAGCTTTTGATAACATCAGTGAGAGACGGTTTAAATAATGCTGAAAAGGAAGCTGAAGTTTTATGATCTCAATGCTAAACGTGCCGCTATTGTGGAAACTCAAACCCAAAGGCTTGTAGTTCAGGCATAATTTGCAAAAGGGCACAGACATTAAAACAACACAATTGCTTGAATTTTTTTTTGCTTTGCACAAACGTGTTCGCCACAGTTGTTCCTCCTGTGGGTTGGAAATTAATAATGAATGCTAATCTGTTATTTGTAAATGCCACCAGCTGACCATGTAATTTCCCTCTGTAGGGTTGGGTGACTACAGCTCTGCTCCCAGCCAAGATCCTCAACAGCTACGTGATGAGTATGGGTCTGTCCCAGCGCGCTCGTTACCTCAAGAAGCAGAAGCAGGGATAGATAGATGGATCAGGCGGAGGCTGGGAGCTGCGGCAACAGACAGAGGGGACCAGCTGTGTTAATGACTCGTGCGACTACCATCATTGTGGACCAAGCCGAGAAAATGTGACAGTTTCTGGGCAACATCTCAGCATCCCTCCCTCTGATACTCCTAGTCATAGATGATGTGAGGCAGTGTCTGGGCACATGTATTCAATCCAAACAGTTGTGTAAAAAGAAAAAAACTGAACAAAGAGGTTCTCATTATTGAGTAAACAGCTTTAATGAATGGGATGCTAACATGGAAACTACAACCTACTCCCAAAACTAACCATCTGTTTGCAAAATGTAATCAGGAATTAAGCCTACAGAGGAAGAGGTGGATAAAATCTGTAATTTGTTTGTGGTTTTAGGCCTCTGTATGTAAGTGGACAAGTTTAAAGGTATTTGATAAAGCACTGGAGGTGGTACTTACTGTTCGAAAGCACTTGTACTTTGAATTATCAAGATTTGTCATGCAGAAGTTGGGTTTTGTTTACCGTATCATTTGATAAAGAGCTTCCTTAACCTTTTTTTAAAAAATTTTTTATGTCAAGACTCAAAGCACACAGACTTGTACCTTTCTTTTGAGAAGTAACACAAAATTATTCAAGAGCTCCTGTTTGCTTTTTTTCCTATATAAAAAGCTTCCTCAGCAGTAGCAATGTGTGATGGGGCCACATGTATAATTTAACCAAACTATCTGGAAAGAAAACAACAACAAAAAAACATCTGTAAAGAAGAGGTGATGCAGATGAATGGTCGGCTCAGAGGGGAAGTTGTGGTAGAATATTAAAATGTGTGTTTTGTTTCAATACAAAATGGATTTTCAAAGTCATTCCTGCAGCCGGTGTGTTCGTTTAGCACGGATTCCCAAAATTTCCAGAAATAGATTTTTTTTTTTTCCCTGTACAGTGAGTGGGTGGGTGCGTGGTTTGTGTGAATTAACTGTGTCACGTCTTTGTTAATCTGTTGGTCGGTACTGGATTTACTGAAATGTCAAACAGAACGTAGGGATGAGACAAACCAGACAAAAAAACTGCTTTTGTTGCATTTGCGTGTTCATCCAGAGTGTTGGAAGTTTCATATTTCACTTGTCTTGACTCAGATTTCAGCTTTGAATCTTATTGTGTTAGTATTCATTGGATATTTTGTACTTAACATTTCACCATTACTAACCATTGCAGTGCAGCTGCCAGGGATCGACTTATGTTCTGCAGCTCGTGCTTCTCTCAAGGGAAATGGCATCACTTGGGATCTGTGTTGTTTGGGCTAACCTGGAAATCATCATAATGTACTGATGGTAGAAAATTACACTGCGTTTGTCCTTCCATGTGTCAATAAATATGCTTTTCACATAATTACAGTGTCATTTTTCTGCCTATATTTTACCTTTTTTTTTTTTGGTCACTTGATTTTTGGACAATGGTGTAATTGTAAATTACAGAGCTCGTGTATAAGTAAGATATGCATC
>OOFC01009687.1:1344-19334 GCA_900323345.1 Pseudochromis fuscus
TTTTTTTTTTTTTTTTTTTAAACTCTCATCTTCTCTCTTGGTCTCAAAACTCCTGCTCTGATGACCACAAGAGACAGATAGTAAAAGTGATATTTGTGGATGGAGTAGAGTTGAGCAGAGTTATGTTGAAGTCCTCTCTTTTGCAGTGTTTTTGTTTAAAATCATATAAAAGTAAGAGATTTGGTTAATCCGGCATGAAATGATGATTTTGCATTTTCCCCGAGTGTTTGCACGCTCCACTCCGCTGTCGAGACTTAATTTATTCCCTGTGATTTGTATAAACTCTTCCTCTGGGGCTTTGGACTCGCACTCCTCCAACCAGGCCAACAGGTGTCATTTGTCTTGCCTTTCTCATACAAAATGAACCTTTGGATTGTTAACCTGTCACTCAGTGTCACTTTCCTGAAACGACCTAATGAGCCATGAAGAGTTCAATCAGATGAGTCTGAAAGAGGCTGACAAGGCTGGCATTTAGTGATCCTCCAAAAGCCTACCTCATGCTGTGTGTGTGTTTCTTTGCACTTCAGGGTCTTTTCCTCGTGCCACCTCAGCTTAAAGGAGACTCGTCAGTGTACGATCAGGAAGACTGTACATGTACAATATTTGCCTTCTCTTTGTATATCTCGTAGCGTTAAAGAGGATCTATCCTGCTTTTGCATGTTTTTCTGTTCTAACTACAGTTTTATATGTTTGTACTACACATGTCCAGAATATTAAATCATGTGGTAAAGATGTTCCAGTAATCTCCGTGAGAAAAATACTCAGACTGAAGCGTGATGAAAACTCTCTGTTCGTTAGCATAGGAATGTCGTATTTTTCCCATAACTGTCCGGAAACAAGACTGTTGTCATAGCAACTGAATGCATTCTTGAATTCTCCTCTCTTGGACATTATTGGATTTATTTGTTTCATGTACAGCAGCATATACAGAACCACTGCTGCACGGAGATACTGTACAGTCGTTAACATTTTACTAGCTATGTTACCGTCAGCAGACATTTTCTACTTGTCAGCATTTTTCATCATTTCCCACGCGATTGATACGGACATGCATAGAAAATATTTTGCATAGTGAATCCACTGTTATGTGCCACAATAAGCTGCTAATGGCTGTAATATTTACCAAACAGATGCCCTGCTGTCATGTTTCTTGTTTGTAAAGTTTGCATTTACAGTCAACAAAGTTACATTGCTTTATTTGTCTGCTTCCTGTCAGGGTGCCTGATGTTAGCCAATCAGAAGAAAGTGGGGTCTTGAGAAGGGAGAGAGGAGGGTAAAAGCAGCCAGACACAGGATGAAACTACAGACTGTAGAAATGGTTATTATAAGATAAATATGAACTTTTATGAACAGCAATCTATGCAAAATTACTCCAGGGGAGGTCAAGACTATAAACAAAGCTGGAAAATGAACATAATAAGTCCTCTTTAAAGAAATTTGGTAGTAATTTGCTTTTTTTGCCGAGTTAAACGAGATGTGTCATTTTGCGTTGCAGTGTGTATTATTCAGGTCTCCTGGTAAGAAGGCAAATTAGCACATTTCTCAAAATGTCAAACTAATTCTTTAATGGTGTTAAAAAAAAGATAAAAATAGAGCAGGGCTGTAACTTTTCATATCTAATTGTGCGAGGATACAAGGTCCATCCCATTTACTACTTTCCTCATTCATGTGTTGTCTCATTAGGACTACATTTCCCTCTAATTAAGACCCCACTATTCACTCACTCTGCCTCCCCTCAGTGCCTCTCTCATTGTCACCTGTCACTTCTTGTCACCTCCTCTCCTCCCTCCAGCCATTTTAGACGTGAAGATGAAAATCAGAAGCACAGCGAGAGGGAGGGGAGAACCGTGTGTGAGGGAGGAACAGTGGAGGAGGGAAAAAAAAAAAAATCAAACACTGCCTTTTCTCAATGAGCTTCAAAGAGCTGTCACATCAGAGATGCGGCGCTGCACTCCCCTCACACTTCCTGCCAATTCGCTCGCTCACATGCCCACATATACACTCGTTATCTCTCACACACACTCACTCAGACACACATGTAGGATACCTTTCCCGCCTTTACTCTTCTGTCCTCCCTTTGAATGCGTTTGTCTTGCCGAATGCTGAATCGCATTTTCGGATGTGCACTGTCACTGCACGACGAACCCGTTGAACTCACTGTCCCTCTCTCTCTCCTCCCCCTCGCTCTCCCATCTCTCCTTACTCTGCCTCCCCGTGTCTACGGCTCTGCAATAACACTGTCTAGTCTCCGGTGGCCCATCGACTCCTCTGGGTAGTGCTGCAGGCGAGGACATCCTGAAATGATTTAGCAAATAAATATCTTTGCTTCTCTAGTCTGGCGCTAAAACACAATCAATTTAATCCTGGAATTGTGTCTCCAACTGTTTCAGGACCTTGAAGGGGGCTATTTCCAGCTTTTGTTTGCAGGTGCTGCAGCTGAGGGTGTGTGTGTGTGTGTGGACAGACAGACGGTGTAGCAGTGCGATGTTTGTGTTGGTGTATCACTGCAGTACAATACAGCTTGTCAGTCAAGTGCTATTCTTTTTTGCTTCTCTGCTTTTGTCCCCATTCACCAGTTGTTGCCCAATTTTCTGTCATAGCGAATGCAAATAGTGAACCACCTTTCAGGGGGATGTTCTTTATTCTGTGGAAAGTCGCACAAAGGAAATCATACACTGACAGCGGGCTGACTTTTCAGCCAGAGCGCTCCTTTATGCAGCAGGAGCCAGACTGTGGGAGACATGGTGACCTGTCTCTTTTGGCACAAATCAGGCCAGGTCAGTTAACAGAGCTGCACTGGTTCTCCATTCAGTGGAGACAAAGACCACAGTTAAATGATGTAATGTAAACCTACGCACTTGTTTTTCAGATTTTTTGTTTTTTTGTGTCCAGGTTCATTAAAATTAAGTTAGTTACAGTCATTGCACTTGGAGCTTAATTTGCAATTTTGAAGAAATTAAAGTGAACTGCAGAGAGACACAGACCGTACTGATACTATAAAGGAGAGTCAGATCATGGAGCTGTTCAATAGATGGCGAGTAATGAAATGACTCTGACAGTAGCCATGGTGATTTTAACCGGGCACATTTTGTGATTTACGAGCTTCATTCAGTTCATTTGGATGGAAAACCTCAAAAATAGTGTGTCTGCAGTTTAATTTAAAGTCAGTGGATTGAGTCCAACACAAAAAAAAAATCCCCTGTTGACATCATGAAGTGTTGATGCTGTTTTCTTATTCAGCCTTTAAAAAAAATCAGAGATACTGACAACATAAATGCTTTTTAAAGAGAGGATTTACCCTTTTTAAATGTAGGCTTGTAAATGCTCGGCCTTTTCTTCCTCCATTGTTGGTTTGTTTTGCCACGGCCACATTAAAAGGTCATAGCAGTGTTTACAGTTAAAGGACTTTGTCTTTACACAGCGAAATGATTTGTTTTTCCTTCAATAAAATCTATTTTGCTGGACCTGGAAAAAAGAAAGTCCCCATATACCCCAAATCTAATTTGTCCAAACAGTATTAGATTATACACAATGTAACTTGACTGAAAGTCTACCAATCCACCAGGAAGTATATGTTTTTCTAAATACGTTTTGCTGCTGTGTGGGCTTCACAAATGATGTAAGCTAGCCTGAGGTGACGTTCTGTCCATGCAGAGACTTGACCATCAGTTTAACTCAGAATTTATTTAACTGGTGATATTTAAAGCTGCTGGATGTTAACCTTTTCTGTCTAACCTGACTGTTGATCAATCACAAATGTAGACTCCAGTAAAGAAAAATGAAGCATGGCAGTGTAAATCTAGCTTTTGTTCACAACCATTTGTTTGTTTGTTTGTTTGCCAGGCTCAGTGCTGGACGTGATCAAGCACATCATCTCGAGAGGCGAGCACAAGACAGGCGTCCTGGACGAGGCCAGCATAGCCACAGTGCTGAAAGATGTGCTTGAAGGCCTGGAGTACCTACACAAGAACGGGCAGATCCACAGGTAACAGGACTTGTTGCCCTCCACACCGGTGCCGTAATGAAACCGACACAGGGCCTTTCATCACGGCTAAGTACACAGGCTTTATCAGACTTCACCTTGAGGGTTTATGGAGCTGAGTAAATAACTCCACCCCTGACTTTCTCCCCTCTCTGTTGCTGCCATAAAAAGTGCCACGCTAATATTATGTCACTCACCTTGACTGCAGTGGATGTTTTTATATTGGACACTATTAAAACTCAAAACCTAAATTTATTGTTATGTTTTTCGCCTGCATCAGTTTGTTTGTTTGTTAACATTATTGAAAAACTACTGAACAGATTTTTGAGAGAGAGGTTAAAAATGATTACATATGGGGCAAGATCAGAGAATGGGATCCAACCAAAAAAAAAAATAAAAATCCTCTTGTTTATAATAAGTGAATTTTTCACCACAAGAGGGCAACAGTGCTCAGTCTGTAGCATCAGTACTCCTGAAGAGGTTTGTGCTCTCTGAAGGCTTACCTGTTGTTTAATCTTAATGAATATATATGTCACATGAACACATTTAATCCCTATTCTCATTGGGCTCCTTCAGGCTCTTTACATTTTCCAGTGATCTAGTCCCATAGTTGTTTTGTCTTTAGTCAGAAAAGTGAGTAAAATACAGACTGTATATAGAAATGGACAAAGCAACCAGGTCTCAAACATGAGGCTAATGCAGAAGTGAAAAAAGTGCAATACTTCCAGTGGCCACAAGGTGCTGACCCCAAAAACCTCTGGCGTTAATATAAAAATGCTTATTTTCAATCATGAAATCTCTTAATGAGCTAAGGTGAACTCTTATTATTAGAGATCTGGCGGTCTACCTAAAAAAAAAACAAAAAACCAAAAGGTACAGCTGTGCTCATAAGTTTACATACCTTGGCAGAATTTGTGATTTTGATCAGGGTTATTTGGGTAGTTTCTGTTGTCATAGTGATTCAAAAAGACTACACAGTTGTTTGACAATAAGTGGCTTCATCCAACCACTAACCATGAGCAAAAAAGTTTTTCTCTCATCATTGACCTTCTCTGCAAAATGGCCAAAAAAAAATCGCAAATACTGCCAGGGTATGTAAACTTATGAGCACAACTGTACAAAAAGAGGAATAATGAGGGGTTTGGTTTGTGTGATTGGCATAGTTTGATCTCCAAAGACACCAGACCTGCACTCCAGTCTAATACACATTGGGTAGTGTCATCAGGTTTAAGGATCAGACCTGCCTCATACCTCCTTCAAACAACCAACACATCAACGTTGAAATACCAAAATCTTGGCTTCAAAGTCCACAATCCAGCTTTGTTCATTCTATACACAGTCTATGGTAAAATCCATTGCAGTCTGTGCAGGTTAATTCACGGTCATAGTACATGGTTTCATTGAAAGTACTGTTTGGATAGTGGTTGGTATTCTTCATCAGATCAGATGTATGACTGCTCTCAGCCGCTTGGACTGTAAAGGTCAGGGACGACACCGGGATCTGTGCAGTTTACTTCACCAGTGCGACAAGTGTTCCAGCACAACAGGCATAATGATGTGTTTACGGCTCACCACTAAAGAATGATTATGAATGAACATCAGTCCACTCACTTTCTATATATTTCTTATTAGTTATAGAGCTGCACGCATGACGTACATTTTAATGAAACTGCACCAACTTTAAATTAGAAAGTGCTGCAAGACTACTACACTGAAACTTCAAGGCCGAAAATGTGAAAGAGTTTATTTCATTACTTTATTAATATGCATAAGTGAAATGTGTCAATAGCAGATTTGCATACCACAGGAAATGTGATCCTGAAAGCTCTCCTCTAAGCCAGTTCAAGACCCAGTTAAGTCCCTGCATTCAGCCTGTTACAATAAACTCTAAGCCATCACAATGCTTCCTATGTATTTAATATTCATTACTCACTTTTCATACGCCTTCCCTGTTCTCCCACCGGCACACACATAGCCCGGGACCGGCTACATGTGTAAATAATGCATAGCTTTTCGGCTTGGTTAAGTGCTCAGCAGCTTTCAGAGCAGCATGCCAATGAGAAGCAGAGAGGGGCTTGATTGACCGTGAGCTGGGATGAGTGTGTTGTCATCGGCTGTGTAGGGGAAAGACAATGACGTAATCAGCTCATTAAGCTGTTGATTAGAAAACTGGAGAAACTATAGATAGAGAGGTAAGAGATTAGTAAACACTGTTTTTAAATTAGTGGGTTAATTAAAAGGAGAATCCACTGCGGCGTGCCTCTGCTGCAGGATGTAAGTATCCACTTTCAGCATAATGTGACAGGGTTATCGGTCAGTGCCAGAGAGAGGGAAATGTTTTTCCGGAGTAAAACCTGCCTTTTAACGCTGTGCCCCGTCTAAGGAGACATTAGGGAATCGTGAATAGATCATTAATTTACCACATCACTCCACCCCAAGACTCTAAGGTGTGATTTGTGCGAAAGAAAATGGGAGGTAATCCCTCTGGTACTGAAAGAAATCGTTGACATGCCGAGAGTGGAGACGGGGCCGGGGTCAGTTGATCGCTGTCTGCTGATGTAAATGTGCGCATATGGCCGTGCGTGTTGGGCCCTGTGTAAGCTGGATCATATGAGTGGGAGCCTCGGGGCAGGGGTGAGGAGGGAGTCAAGGGGGGTGAGGCTCTGCGAGGAGGGAGAGGGAGAAAGCGTCACATGATACGTTCCATCGGCAGAAAAGCAATTAGAGTCTTACGGCCCGAGCTGTAGGCCCAACCGGAGACATTTACCACAAGATGGCAAACCGCTCCACCTCCTCATTCACAGCAACTCGGAAAGTCAGTGAGTCAAAGGTGACACATGTCCTCTAACTTTAACAACAGGGAGATGCTAAGAATACCACTTTTTCTACATTTTGTCAGTTGAATTTCCAAGTTAATTATTTAAAAGCCTCTATGATCTTACCGTTGTGGCGAGCCTGTTGCCTTACTCATCTCAGAAACCTCATTCGACTGATGAGGTACGGCAAATTACTCCGTATGTGGTTTTAGTCATGATCAGGTAATGGCGAGTGTTTGGTAGCAAAGAGGCTCTTGCCGTGTATTTAAAGGAAAGCTGACAAAATAAGGAATGATTGAAAAAATTGTATATGGAAAAAGCAGCACTGTGGAAAAAGCAATCAAAATATAGATGCAGAGGGAAGATAATTTTGTGGTCAAAGGAGTATTCTTAAAGGAGGGGAGGATGGAAAAGGTATTTCATCCCAATAGGAGACCCACGGGGCGTCTAATAAACCTCCTTTTACAGCCCTGTGAGGGGCACTGCGAGCCTGGCACCAGGATGTAATGTCATAGGAGGTGACCCGGCGGAGCTGCAAGGTGTAAGGGCCGCCAGATGAGAATGATAAATCTTCCTGACAGTTTCATACCATGGCCGTTCCCACCTGGCTACTGGCTGGCTATCTTTTCAGTAGGTCATAAATATGAAGGGACCACACATATCTTGTTCAATTTTCAATATGTTGTGGTTGCGTAACAGCTTCTAGTTCCTGGCAGTGTTTGAATATGGCTTTAATGTGCCTCCACAGAATATAAACATACCATGCCAGTTATTCTTTAACCTCAAGCCCACCTACTATTGTAACATATGGCTGGATAACTACCAGCAGTTGGGACTGTGAGGTTGTTTTCTTTTGCCCGTCTGCTACAGTATTTCTTTGAACTTGCATGGTGCATTGTGTCACCACCTTCTCCTCCCTCCTCCTCCCTCCTCCCTCCTCCTCCTCCTCTTCCTCTCCTGTGAATGTTAATGACTGTCTGCACTCTGCAGCCTTTTTCTCAGAGCATTACAATCTGCTGCAGTGAACCATAGCCTCCATGGTTCTTGAATGAGTGCAGGGGGTGCAATCGGATCGCCTTGATCACTCTTTGTAAATGAAGCAGCTTCACGTGTTGTCTTTTATTACAGCCGGGCATATTAAAGTTAAAATCCACTTTAAAATGATATGATTGATCAGACACTCATTTTGTTCTGTAAATTTTAATAAGCCTAAAGGCAGCATGTCGTGATTCTAGTGATGATTATGTGCCATAGAGGCGTGTAGAGACTGAAATGACTCTGAGGACACGATGGCACTGATCCCATTACTTAAAGCTCTGCATTTACATAAAACTCATTTTGATGTCATATTTCAAACAAAAAAACTCTTTGAACCCAAAGAATCACTGACTGATTCATTAACTTAACAACTTTTAAAAAATATATTCTGATTCTTGATCTTTTATTTTTAGCGGCGCTGATGATGCGGCTGTTGGGATGTTTGTCGGTCCACCACTTTGGTCGTGGCTGAAATGTCTCAGCAGCTACATCATGAAAGTTTTTACTTATCCAGTGAAATATTTAAACATCGGCAGGATAAACAGGGACAATCCCTGGTGTAGACATTCATGTTTTCCAGATGATGACGCTATTTCCATCAACCTTAGCTGAACTCCGTGTTTGGTGCTGATTAGTAAATGTAGTAACACATGGTAAACATTTCGCCAAACATCCCCATATTAGCTTCCTGTCAGTGGCAGCATGCTATGTTTCCAGCATTATACTCAAAGGACCACTGTTCCCAAGCACAGACACACAGCTAGCATGACGGTTGGACATTGACCTTTTTATTGTGCAAAATCATTTAGATAGTTCACTTTAAATTCTGCATTTGGAGTTTTTATTCTCTTTATTTTCAGTATGTGTCTGAAAGCTTTTCCCTTTTTACAAAAAATTACTAAGATGACAACTTGGGAGACTTTTAGTCTTTAAATTGGCCCTTAGTGAACCTACAATCCAAATACTGTACCTTGTTATCCCAGTGTAATCCCTGGATCATTAGCAGCAGAAGACACAACTGGGCCCTCTGAGCCGAGGGACAGCGGTTGTGTAAATGAGGGGGGAAGTATTTTGGGATACCCCCCAAACTCAGCCTCCAGTGGTCCACTCGGCACCTCCAGTCCTTAAAAAGCAACATCTCAAGTTACCAGCAGTAAGTTATCCCTGTTATTTGTGCAAACACCAAAGGTAGAAGATGAGCGTGTTCCTCAGGAAAACGCAGCGAGTGCAGGAAACTGGAAGATACACTGACCTGAGATCCCCTTGGCGTTGTGTTGAAGCAGCAAAGTTACGGCGGGACAAGCTGGAGGGATGCCGAGCGCAGACATCTGTACAACAGCGTGCAATTCTAACTGTGGTTTATCAAAGCCGCTAGCCAAGGCTGTCATGTTTATTTTTTTCATCCACTCTTTCCCTTGCTGTGCATTATCCCTCATGTGTGACAGTTACATAATTGAAGTCGTCTAGATATAAATGCACATCAAAGTTTTGCCACACATGGTACACAAACAACTCTGAGCCGATTACTGAAAGCAGCAGTCAGTCAGTTTACACCGTCCTGCAACGTATCCCAGTCTGCCTCTGGACAGCTGTATTATCCCTCCTGTCCATTTGCCCTGCAGTGGGAATCCCCATCCTTTGCTTCCAGCCCATGATCCTAATATGTCACACATGCTTCCTTCTTTCTTTAGGGACTCGGTGTTTGCCACTCCCTGCCCCTGTAGCCTCGAGATCTGTTGGATATGTGGTATTTAACTGGAGCACTCTTACCAAAATGGCCTCTACACTCAAGTATTCTTCGGCATTTGAATAACTTCAGCCTCCAAACTCTCGGGTCCCTTTAGCACATTGTGTTTCTTGAGTAGCTTTCTTGGGAAGATTGCACTTCTAGCCTCTAGATACAGGAGAAGACAAACTGCCTACTCCGCCTCCTTAACTTTTTTGGGACCTCAGAAAGACTCCAGGAGCCCAAGTAGCAGATTTTTTGTGAGTCAGGGAAAGCATTTGAAGTTGTAAGCATGCTTCAGCTGAGTAAGAAGCTTTCCAACCCTCACACTTCTTCTTCACCACACAAATCTGGTACTATAAGCATGGCTTCACAGTCTATATGGACTGAATCATGCACTGGATAAAGTGGTAAAATGAGCCTTTGTTACTTGAAAGCTGTGTCATGACTAATCTCTAAACCACTATTCTAAAGGCCGCGCTATTTTTACATTCATTCAGACTTACAGTATTTATGTTTCTGCTGAAGCTGCAAGCTTTGTACTCCAGTGCCCCCATCTGGTAGTAACGTGAACTGCTCTGTGGTGTGGGTTTCATCTATTTAGGATCATTTATCTGCCTGTCAGTACAGTTTTAAAAGCTGTCTTAAAAAATTGTGCAAACCAAATTTGTGGGATGCACTTCAGGGCGGCGTAATGGCTGATAGAGTCTGTATCCTGTCAAAGTCCATCTTCCATCACACTCGGAGAGACTGGACTGTTGTGGTCGGTAACACTGCTGGTATCCTTACTGTTTATGTCCCTGTTTTTAACTTGACCCTTCATCTTTATTTCTGAAAGTCTGTTGCTATGACGACTCTGTCTGTCTGGCGCGATGGCGGTGTTGGTTGTGTGTGGCAGACCGGCAGTCAGACAGCTGTCCCTGCTGAATCCTCTTATCACCAGCAGGGGAGGCTGAGCAGGGATGAACAAATTAACTACAGACAGTGTGTCTGTAATAAAGTCTGCGGGAAAAAAAAGGCAGTAAAAATATGAGAGCTAACTGTTGTACCAAGATTTATGATGATGATAAATTAGAAATAAGCAATCACACACCAAGCTGGCACCAAGATGTAATTAAAGTGGGGGCAGAACAAAAGTCTTTTTTTTGTGTCTTTCTATTTATGTTTGAACCACAGTCCTGGGTTAGTTTGACAGCTGTTTGTAAGAGGCAAATGTCTAAGATGTAAATTCTTGTCTTTCACAGAGATCTCAAGGCTGGAAACATTCTCCTCGGGGACGATGGTTCAGTGCAAATTGCAGGTATTTAGCCACAAGGCAACCCCACCTTTCATCAGCTGTCACTAGTGACCCAGATTAGGTGTGAAGAAGGAAATGTTTTTCCTCACCGTTGCTGCAACCTCATTTATTGTACCTGTGTTTGACAGCTGACTCTGTTTCAGTGACTCAGTGTGTTTATGCCTGTGAGGTGTTGAATGGAAGAAATGTAACAGTCCTCACAATACCATCATTGACTTACTTTGGGTCCTTTGTGTGTTTGACTCATGTTTTCCTTCCTTCAGACTTTGGCGTCAGTGCCTTTCTAGCCACAGGTGGTGACATCACTCGAAATAAAGTGCGCAAGACGTTTGTTGGGACACCGTGCTGGATGGCCCCAGAGGTCATGGAGCAGGTCAGTGTGAACAAAACAGCATCCAGGACATTGGGAACCCTAGACCCTGTTTACATTTGGTTTTGAAATGTTTTGTTGGGCGATTGGATCACAAGTGGACAGAGACCCATCTTTGTTTCCACCTGTATTTGACATGGGTCTCCAAACCATCCTGCTGAACACTTGTGTTTGGATGTTACCATGACAACGTCAGGGCACACGCAGTTTTTTTCGTCACTTTCCAGTTGGGCTCCTATCGACTTATGATCACCTGAGACGTATCTTGAAATCGAGTGTAAACAGGGCCTTAGCTTTAGCAAAAAAAAAAAGTCTCAAAGCAAATTATTTTCATTGCACCTACAGAATATATGTTTTAGGCATTTGTAGCTGTAACCTATGATCTCTGGTGTCAGTTGCCACTAATATCAGGGGAAATGGTTTCTGCTGTGGGACCAGGATGTGTATAATCTAAATGAGCTGGATTACATCTTCATTTTTTGCTTCATCACCGGACTATCAAACTGCATTTTTTTCAGTCTTCATGTTTTAGATATGTGCTGAAGCTAAATATTTTTTGTCGTTTCCTGCATCCACAGGTGAGGGGTTATGATTTCAAAGCCGATATTTGGAGTTTTGGGATCACGGCCATTGAACTCGCCACAGGAGCTGCACCTTATCACAAATACCCACCAATGAAGGTAGGAACACTGCAGAGGGATATGACTCACCTGAAAATATATTGATTAGTGATTATGAACAAATGCAGCTGTGACATTTGGGTAAAAAAAAAAAATGCTTCTGGTGTCTTCAGGTCTTGATGCTGACGCTGCAGAATGACCCACCATCCCTGGAGACCGGCATCACAGACAAGGAGATGGTGAAGAAATATGGCAAGTCCTTCAGGAAGATGGTCTCCCTGTGTCTACAGAAGGACCCGGAGAAAAGGTGCAGATTGTAAAGTCTCATACAACAGGAAACATTTCACAGTGGTTTCCTAGACATCATTTTTTGCTTCATCAGCTGTATGCTAATTATGTGTTAATTACAGAATAACATGTACCACATTGCTTAACATATGCAGAAGAAATCCTATAATTGCTTTCATTGTCCCGAACACAGTCATTTTGTTCCGCCCTGCTTCACTGCTTCTGTAAAACATCTGTATTTTCCATCACTGGGACTGAAACCGCTCCAACGGTCAGATGAACAGAACCAATTCAGTGTCATTTTGTTCTTTTCCAGGCCGACATCCTCGGAGTTGTTGAAGCATAAATTCTTTCAGAAAGCAAAGGTAGGTGTCTGAGCTCCTTCTGGACCTGAGACTGAATCAGTTACGCAGTGACTCAGCATCATCCCTGTTTCTGGCCGCAGTTGATGAGTAAAGCTCCGTGCCAGCAGTGATTGTGTGCGAACGGCCTCAGTCTGGTCTCTAGTTAAAATGCAGCTGCTCTTTATGACTGCAGATTACATTTTTAACTCTGTGCATGTTTTGAATCAACTGTAGAAAGATATGAGAATAAACCAGTAGTGTCCCTCGCTGAGATTATTGTGTGATTTAAGGTACGTCTCCACTTGTGTCTGACCCAATCTGAGGTCACTGCAGCGTCCTTTTCATTAGTGGCCAGGCAGAGCTGTTTCTAACAAAGGGAGGGATAAGCAGCCTCCAGCCACCCACTGCCCTACCAACTGGAACAACTAGAGTGCTGACTCAGCAAGTTAGAGTCCAGATACAAGCTGGATATAAACCTGTTCAGCAGCACCAGCTGCAATATTCTGTATGTACAGCAGAGGGCAGGCTTTATTATTATTATTATTATTATTATTATTATTATTATTATTATGTTTTAGAGCAGATGCACTTCAGCCACACAGGAGGCAGTTTTTAGGGTTTGTTTTACGGGCACTGATTCTTTGTTTTGCACTATTGGACTGCACATTTTTAGATTTTAGCTGTTTATATGTTTTATTATTTGCATGAGAATTTCCTTCAGGATTAATAAAGTTTTATCTTAAACTCTGGCTCTGTATCAATCTGCAGGAGGGATTGTAGTGTCCATCAGTCTAGTAATTTGTTGTTCTGTTGATGAAATCTGCTCATCTGTTGATATCTGTTTCATATAAGAATTAATATATAACAAAAATATAAAGACAAATTAAGAAGTATGTGTATAAGTTTTTCCTTAGAGGAGATTTTTTGATATTTGCCGATCGACCTTATGATAACCTGACAGCAAATGTTTGGTCACCACAAGTCGAAGCCCTTGTTCTGATAATCTGGGCCTGGACATGAGGATCACCAATTTACTAATATGTAGTGCAGCCAAGTTGTGCAACACCCCAAATCTGACAAGAAGCCAGAGTGGCGAGGTGTTTTGTTAAAGCTGATTACGGGTTAAACTTCTGAATTATGTGAGGCCTAATCAGGCAACTCAATAAACAGAAGTAGAGGGTTGCGGAGTGACAGCCTTTTCTTTCTTTCCCCTCCTGACAGAACCACGAGTATTTACACGAGAAGCTGCTTCAGAGGGCGCCCACAATAACAGAGAGGTCGAAAAGGGTAAGACGGCAAAAAGGGCTTAAATCTGCAGCGTGTGCTTTGTTGCTGTGCAGAGGATGAGCTCAGCTGTGTGTGCGTCAGGTACGTCGAGTGCCGGGGTCCAGCGGCCGGCTGCATAAAACAGAGGACGGCGAGTGGGAGTGGAGCGACGACGAGCTGGATGAAGAAAGTGAAGAAGGCAAAGCAGCTGTCGCGGCTTTAAGGGTGAGATCCGCCTTCTGGTTTCCCCCCCTCTCACGTTACAGCAACACATTTGTTATCTTTTTAAAAATGTCATTCTCATGTCTGTGCAGTAGCATGTCTGTCCATTGTCTCTCCACTGAGTCTCCACTGTGTGTGTATGTTCTGTCTGTGACGGCTAAGGAGCAGCAGGTGAAGCCTGTTAGCACCCCCAGGCGACAAGTGCGCTTCTCCCTCCCACTCGAGCTGCCTGCGTCCAGGGTTGTTCACTTGCCACCACAATACAGATGGCGTTCCCTTAACAAGGAAGGACTCTCACGTGTTACAGGGCGGGAGATGCTATATAAAGATTATCCCTACAGTTATGACAAAACAGATTATGAGGTTAAAGATCCATTCACTTTAGAGTTTGTTAGCCAAACTCTAGATAGTACTGACTTTGTTTTAGGTTTATATGACTTTACACTAACCTGGTGTGTAATTACCAGATTGTTATGTAACGGGTTTGTTGTAAGGAAGGCTTTACGGCCTCCTCTGTGGGCAGAAGTCTGTGGATCACATGCGAGTGGAATTTGACCCACAAGTTCGCCTCGTCAGACTCCATTAGTCAGGACTGCAGGGGATTTAATCTGTCACATGGGGAGGAAGCAGCCGTGTGGTTTTTACACAGATTGTGGAGCAAAAAAAACGAAATTGATGCCATTTAGATTAATAGAGTTTAACTAAAGCAGTGAGAGTTATCTTTCCTGGAAGCCATCTGTATTTCCATTTCTCTTTCTAAATCACTTTTTTTTTATACTGACCAAATCACATTTAAAGAAAACAAGGCCAGTTACGTTTCAGCCTTGTAAATGATCTTCAACCAGAGCACTAATGACCATCAAGGAAGTTTTACAGCATCTCTGCTCCTTTCTCGCTGCTTTGTAAATCGGCTACCTGTTGGCAAACTGAACTTTAATGGATGCATCTCCAAACTCCCGTGAACTGATGCTCAGTCATTCAAACAATGCTTTTTTTAAACTTTATATTAAACATTGGAGCCTGGTAGAGTACCAACCTGTGTTAGTCTGTCTGTGCTGAAGTCACTCAGCAGATTCATGTGATTTCAGCCACATCACATCCTCTCATCATGTCAGTTTGTCTTCATTTGGCCTGCAGGCTTCTCTTTCCCTCTGTTTCCTCCAGTTGAATTTCAACTTCATTTTATTGTTTGCAGATAAACATTAGAGTTACTTTCACTTCATCTCTTTTTCTGCTTCTCTGCTTTACAAACACTAAAAAACAGTTAGAGAATATTTGTTGTCACTCGTTTACAACTCAATTATATCTCAGTTTTATTTCAAATTATATGATACATACGATGTAAATGATATGGAAATTAAACAAAGAAACTGTCCATGGATCAAAATACCGTATTTTCCTGACTATAAGGCACTACTTTTTTCCGACGCTTTGAACCCTGCGGCTTAAACACTGGTGTGGCTCATGTATCGGCGGCACGAAGCTCGTTAGCTTTTTACAAGCTATCAAGCTCTGTGCCGCCGATACATTTAGCCTCGTCACATCAGACCTGGTCAGAGTGGACCACATGAAACTGTTCGAATAAATTGAGTAGCAGCTTATAGGTGCGCTCAATAGTCCGGAAAATACGGTATTATAAATTAATGGTTGTTCTTGACATTTAACTGTATCAAGCGAAAATCCAATATTCCCATTAAGGAGATCTGCTTATTTGCTATATTGCTGTAATGCAGATGAAGATAGTAAAGGATTGTATTTGTGCTAGACATAAGTAGGAAGTCTCTACCAGCTGACCATGACAGCATCAGTCCGTACAGTCTGTGTATATAACGTATTATTAGCATTTCATCTTTCTATTCCCAACCTGTTAACCTCAAATAAGTGGACAGATAAATGAGGACAGTAAACGAGTGAGCCGTCTGAATCTGTTTATCTTTGGCTTTCTGTGTTCTTTGCTTCCAGCCGTGCGATTTATTTTTTGCTTTGCTGGAGTCGTCACAGTGAAGTCTTTCTCTGACTCTTCTCCTTGTTTGTCCAACAGTCACCAAGAGTGAAGGAGGGATCACAGAATTCAGAGGTGAGTTCAGATGTTTTCACACATTGGCATAAATGTTTCTTAGACTTTGGTGAAGATTTTTTGGGTGGAAAATAAGAGACAATCCAAGATGGTAGCCATTAGCATCTACAAGAGCTAGAAGATTTTGGATACGTGCACTTCAACACATATGGAGCAGATGATAAAACCAGACTTTGAGCTTTGCTGTATTGTCAATATAGAAGTGCATGAAGAGGTAATACACTTGAATATGGCACTACATAAAAAGTCAGGAGATAATGAAAGGGAATAGATAAATCATCCTCACACTGATATGAATTTTTGTATCCGTTGTCATGGCAATTCATCCACCAGTTGGATATTGATATTTATTTCCTAAAAGAGCAGCTCCTCTGTGGACAGTGAATGACCAGTGTCCAGTAGCTGTTCAGATGTCTCATCCTGGGTCGAAAGGTGAACCAGCAGCTGATTTCTCCTTCAGGTTTTCCAGACTCCTGAGCCTTTAAGTAGTCAACTCCAGCCGATGGCCGCAGGTCAGGCTGACCTACCTCAGACTGCAGGCCAAGTCCCACTGCAGCCCACACCAGTCAACACTCAGTCCACTGCCCAGACTGCATCTCCTACACCAGGCGCACCTCCTCCTGCTGCTGCTGCTGTTCTCGCTCAGGCCAGTCTCCAATCCTTATATTTCAAGACTGCTCATTCAAATACACATGGTGCAAATACATTTTTAAAATCTTGATTTTAGTCAAATTAATAGTTGATGTCTCAACAGATTCCAGCTGCCTCAGGCGATCTTAAGGCTCCCATTAGTTTGGTATTAAGGTTAAGGTATGTTTCTCCATCACTTTCTAAAAATCTGAATACAGTGCATTTTTATTTGAATGAATTAAGTTTAATATTTTAAGTTTTTTCCTTCTGATCCCTTCAGAAATTCAAAGAAGGAGCTAAATGACATCCGCTTTGAATTCATGCCTGGGAGAGGTAAGTGAAGTAGTTAGAGGGTTTTTTTCTGTGTGATTAATCAGACCTGAGCCTCTGTGCACTGCTGCCACCAACTAGTTTACATTTAAATGTCCTGAGGTTAAGATTTGTTGGCAGAAGATGTCAGAGTTTGGATGATTAGTACACAA
This sequence comes from Pseudochromis fuscus, assembly GCA_900323345.1. Lineage (NCBI taxonomy): Eukaryota > Metazoa > Chordata > Actinopteri > Pseudochromidae > Pseudochromis > Pseudochromis fuscus. The sequence continues at coordinate 18,503 of OOFC01009687.1, forward strand.
GAGACAGACACAAGCTAAACTTTTAGGACTTGTGTTGTTTTATCAGCACCATCTTATTTCAAAGTGTGTCTACTGAGAAGTGCCTTATTTTAATATTTGCTTTGTTAAAATCTTCTGTGGTTTTCAGACACAGCAGACGGTGTGTCTCAGGAGCTGGTCTCAGCAGGCCTGGTGGACGGGAGGGACTTAGTAATAGGTCAGTGATGAAAACATTCCTCAGCCTGGTGACACATTACAGCGCTTCTCATGCAGCATATTCAATTGAAAGTTAACGATCATCTTTAGAGTATTGTTAGTATTTGGTCAACTTGACCATACTTCAACATAACCCACACTCACACTGGACCTCCTGCATGATCCACATACCCAGAGGTAGACTCCTAATCTGTGAACAAACGTGTATTTCCATCATGGAGATACAGTTAGTTAAAGTGGTGATGAGATGCCATTTCCCCCCATTCATCTACAATGGAGATCAACAAAACCAGTGACTCTCTTACTGTAGTGATTCTTGAAGACTTTGGCACAGTCAGCATTTCTTTTTGAATTTCTCTAATTGCTGTCATAAAGAACGTCCAGCCTGGTAACATCCAGCAGATTTGAGCTTTGAGTTGTTTTGCAACTCTTAACAGAATTACCGTATTTTCCGGACTATAAGCCGCTACTTTTTTCCGACGCTTTGAACTTAAACACCGGTGTTTCTCATGTATCGGCGGCACGAAGCTCGTTGGCTTTTTACAAGCTAGCAAGCTCCGTGCCGCCGATACATTTAGCGTCCTCACATCAGACCCAGTCAGAGTGGACCACATGAAACTGTTGGAATAAATTCAAT
>OOFC01009691.1:1635-14647 GCA_900323345.1 Pseudochromis fuscus
TGGGAGTGTGCGTGCGGCTGGGGAAATGCTGATTTGTTTAACTGGAGATCTAGATGGGAGCATGCAAATCTCTGGTCAGCGTAGGTGCGTGTGTAGGTTGGAAACAGTGTTTTTTAAATAGGTGTGTGTATTTGCAAGTGTGTTGGATGTTGGGTCCAGGTGCTTCAGGAATAAAAGAGTGTGTGTTTATGTATGTGTGTAGTTAGAGGGGGTCGGGGGTTGCTGTTTGTATAAATGCATGGCCACGCACACTTGTGTCAGTGCAACCATGTGTCACATCTAACATATGCTTCCCAGCAGCTCTGCCTGCAGAGGGAGGCTGAGCTGTGGCACGCGGCGGGACTCTCCATGAGATGATCCATGGGGACAACACGGAACACGGTCCCCGGGGCCTCGGGGTCCAGCCCGGGGTCTCGAGGAGGTTCGGAGGTCTGTTTGCATCCTCACTGTCACCGTCTTGTCTACTCACTGGCTGTGGAGGCAGGAGATCAAGACGACACAATGTCAGACAACTGCACCATGGATATACACACATAGAACAAGTGCATTCATGCACACTTGCATACACATACTGAGCTATCAGTTGAACTTATAATGCTGTGTTTTGGGTGGATTATTGCAGCTGTTGTCCTGCTGTATTGTGTATCAAATCTTTACTGCTCAACAGCTCAGAACTGCACCTCATCAGACTGAAAAGTGTGTCAGCAGTGACTCTACAAATCCACCTACACACAAACGTGACAGTGTAGGAAAGCATCTAAACTCATGCTTACAAGTACAAATACGAAAAGACATGCAAATCTTTGCTATAAATACACAGTGAGGTCCTCAGATTAAGTGCACAGTCAGGATACGTACCTAAATAAAAGTTAAATAAATAAATAGCTAAAAGATTATACATCGCACACACTTCAACATCCATTCATTGACTCACACACTGAACCCTCACACACATACAAATTATCATATATACCAACAAATTAACTGATGATTTTCAGTTTTCTGTTTGTTTACTATTGAGTCAGGGTTAACTCTGCAGGACTGCATCCTTTTTGATTGTACAAACCACTTTCAGTAATCACTTCCAGCAGTGGATACAAATAAACAGTGGCAGTATCACCACCCATATGCTACATCTGCAGTTGTTAACTGTACATGACACAGGTCACAGTGAAACATCTCCAGAGCCACCACTGCCGACGTGGACCAGCGGTTCTTCAGCCCCTGTTAGAGGAGAGGAGCCCTACAGCCTTCTCAGTCCCCTCTGTCTAATATTCACTCAGACACCTCAGGCTGGCACATCCTTGGCTCTGACCATACTTCTTATCCATTAGGGCCGCAGGGAAAAATCTTCAGGTTCAGCTGTCGGGTTTAAAGCTCACACTCTGTGATTGCATTATGATGCCCTCTCTGTTGCCACAGCTCTGATTTTTGCTTATTTGTGGTGATTTATAAATCCGTCACTGAGCTGGAATGAAGCTTCAGCCAGTTTCATCCTTGACATGTTTTTTTTCAGATATACAGGGAGTCAGGTCTCTACACTCATGTTTAATCATCACACTTTCTTTCACATGAGTCTCACTTTCACCTTGAAGATGTTTGCAGGTTGAATCTTGGCCTAAAGTGAAGTGTGTTCACTCCTGAACCAGTGTTTCCTCGACTGTGTGGCTACAGAAAATGACTGGCTTTTGATTGGCTGAAAGCCTCATTAAAATTGTAAATTAGAAGATGTTGAACACAGTTTGGTTCCATGCTCAGTTTTTGTAATTAATTTCACAACATGGCACCATATTCAACCCTCTTGTCACACATTACACTCATCAGTCCTGCTACAAATTACATTCACACACAGCTTATTTGTTTAGGAGCAGTGTTATTTCTGGTTGATGACACTCTAAGACAGTAAAGCGCCACATACATGAACTGCATATGAGGTGGATGTCTCGACTCTTTTACTAGAGACCAGCATTGTGGTTCTGATTTTTTGTGAATAAATAAACTGTGGCTCTAGTCAGCATAGATTTTTATTCCATTAAACTAATTTAGTTACAAACTAACCAAACTGTCCCAGAATGTTCAAAAACATTAAACACTGTAATTGAACATAATCTGGGGATTTATTTAATCCAAATGCCACCGTGAAACTCAAATTACATTTATTTTACAGGCGCGTATCTGCTCTGGCCTCACGAATAAACCTATGATTCACCTGTTAACAATTTAAACTGTTGTGGAAAATTATGGACAATTACTGAGAGATGTTGTGAACTCATGTAACCTATGCACTATGACTGTGTCTGTTTTGTGTAGCCAAGGTTGCTCTTCTCATCCCAGACAGGACACACAATCCTTATCACCTCCCTTCATCTCTCACATTTGAAATCCTCGTGTGTTTTTCCACTGCGCTGAAAAGAAAACTTTACATGTTATGACACTTTTGCTTATTTGCATACTCCTATATAACCACTGTGAACACAGTATGACTTTGGACAGCCCTCAACCTCCCTGCTGTGGATTTTCCAAAGTTTCTTTTGCAGCAAGATAATAAAAGAAAAAGACAAAATGCTCCAGTGTGGGAGAAGAGGGAGAAAATCCACAACAAAACACAGTTGGGAGACAAAGTTGAAAGCACCTCCTCAGTTCTTTGGTTGTAGCTTGGGTTGTTGTATTCCTTCCAGATGTTAGCTCAGTGTGTTAGCTCGGTGTGTGTGGGCTGCTAACTCCTTGTTATGTTTTGTCATTCATTGCAGAATCCTCCACGTCCACGATGCAACGCCTCTTAGAATTGAGAGATTTTTGATAGAAGTTTTGTATCAATGTAATGAGAAGATCTTGCTGATTAATGTTTATAAACCAATATGAACATATTAGTAATGTGCTCACTGACAATTTATTATTTAAAGCACAAAATCCATTTATAGCTACAATAGTATTGATTTATTTGTTACTTTCTAATAAAAACAATAGTCACAAGTAGTTTGATAAAATGTTAAATTCCATCCAACAATTCAATATGATGTATTGTATTACTTGAGGAGGCTTGAATCTAGCAATGTATGTTCAGACAAACAATATGGATTTACCCTTTATGTGTCATTTGTAGTGTAGTCAGGCCCTTACCAACCGAGACCAAGACATTATCGAGACTAGAGAGGATCAAGATCAAGACATTTGTAGGTCGACACCGAGACAAGACCAAGACTGTATATATATCAAAGAAAAATCTATTTTTTTAAAATTAAATTGGCTTTTACATAAATGTAACAATAACAAAAACTAATTTTCCTAGCGTCTCCAGTCGTCTTCATCCACTCTCTGTGTACAGGGGGCATGTCACTCCGGGTGTCACAAAGATTTCATGACAACAGGAGGTCCGCAGCTACGTTCTACTTTTCTCATTTATCACAAGAGTGCTGGCCTGGTCTTGACTGGTCTTGATCAACAAACCTGAGTCCACCCTGTCTGAGACTGAGACAAGACCGAGTAAAAATGCCTTTGATTCCGAGACAAGAAGAAGACCTTTAAAAGGTGGTCTCAAGACCGGTCTCGAGTACTACAACACTAGTCATTTGTGTCATAATGTATTGTTTTTACCGTCTGTATTCCTAGATACAGACTGGATGAATATCCTTATGGAGATTTTCAGTGGGATGTCTGTGTTGGGTTTACAACAGCTTCTTGGTCATGGAAGAGAAAGACTTTAAGGCCTGAGATGATGTTTTTTTTTCATCATGAAATGAACCCTCACAGAGAAAAGCCCTCAAATGTCACAGCCGCAGCCTCAGCAGATCTCTGGCCAATGGACACAATGTGTGACGTACGGGGGCTTTTGCTGCTGTAATGTGCAAACATTACTGTTTGAGCTCCTCTGGCTTTAGTCCGCACTCGTCTCTCTGCCTCTCCAAACTTGGAGAGCAGCACCCAAAGCTGTGTGCAGTTACACGTCTCTAATCCTGTAATTACTGGCCCATCAGCGCCTAGTAAAACCATAATTGGAACCAGCTGTCTATTTGTTTTGTCTTTTCCTCTCCCAATCTGCACCATGACCAATCTGACATTTGCAAATGCATCTCTGGACCTCCAATAGAGCCTATGTTTTTAACGAGTGGGGACAAGCTTGGTCCAAATTACATTTGTCTAGAACCACGAGCCAGTGAAAGAGGGGGAGAGCGCAGTCAAGTATGGCAACCTCATCTCAGATATCCCATGATTCCACGGGGCACAGCATTTGGCCAAGTATCAGTCGGACGAGAGGTCCAGCTGTGCAACGACCCAAACAACAGACCTGGCAGAAAATAGATGAAACTGATGATCAGAGCGACATACAAACACATGGATGTGCTTAAAGGGAGATAGAAAGGTTGCTAAAAAACCAAACTGACAGAAAAGAAGTAGACAAAGCAAAGAGAGAGAGACGGCGGTTGTATTTATGCAAACATTTCCCAGAGGCAGCTGCATTCTAGGCAAAAATAAACACATTGGTTCAAGAAATGCTCTGCTGCTTTTATTGTGGGTTATGTCAACCCTGTAGATTTACAGAAGCAGAAATCAAACTCACCCAGTATTGGCAGCGCAAACGCCAATTTGAGCGTGCAAGTCAGGGAATATAAAGTCGAGTCTTTCTTCTAGTTCCTCCCAGTCTGTCACATCTTCGATAACTGCTTTCTGTACATGCCCTGAGCTTTATTTGCTTGGCTATTATTTCAAGGCACTTTGGGAGTTTTCTTGTAAACAGAAAAAGTGAAAGATTTAAAAACTCACCATTAGAAAAACCTCCAGTTGTGAAAAATAAAGAGAGGTAATGAAAAAATGTTCTGTTCAGAAACCATTGACTGTACATAGTGTGGACTTCACCTGTTGGTGTGTGGACTCGCATTTTGAAGCCAGGAGTTTAGCATTTCAATGTCGCCATGTTGGATTGTTGGAGCCACAAATGACCATATGACCACAACACTTCATCCAAAAATACATCTTTCAATCAACTTTGTTGCTGACATTAGCTGCTACTGATACAGAAACTAAATTGGCATCAGCCATATTGCCATATTGTTTACTTTCCACTGAACACTGTTGTGCAACTCTCAGCAGAGATAGGAAGGAAGGGGGATGTCTCACTCCATTGAAAAAACATCTGGTGACAATAGTCTAATCAGTACATCTCTAATCAAAATGACGTGTGGGAAAAACTTTTGGCTGAGTGTTTTATGAGTTTTTTTGGTGCCAGCATCTAGTGGCCATTGATGGTATTGCACTTTTTTGCACTTCTGCATTGGCTTCACTTTTAAAGGGGGCATATTATGGAAAATCCACTTTTTATATGTATTGGGATTTGGCTGCCTCCAAGTCCACTGACTGAGAGATTTTAAAACCGTGTCATTGTTGCATTGCTGCTTGAAGAGAAATACCTGCAGTAAAACGAGCTGGTATTCAGCTCTACTGTGATGTAATAGTCGAGCAGATGGTGTCTGACACGGTCTGACAGACGCTGCATTAGCCAATCCCTGCAGAGTATCCCACTTGGTCTCCCACAGCATCTGAAGCGTAGGATCCAACCTTCGTGGATTTCTCATTACAAGAGAAGTTTGGCCGCGACATGAGTGCACCAAAACTCAGTTTTAGGTTGTACAAACCCAAGGATTTTGTTACACAGGCTGACAGCCTCACAGCAGAGTGGATTTGTCTCATTTTTGATTTCTCACGTTGTGCTGGTTTCCTGGTTACATCGACGGCGTCATTACGTCAGTGCAGAGCAATGTGAAGGGAGCATTAAAGGTACAGGCACTGAAAATCAGCCTTATCTCAGCAGAGGTGATACAGTGTTTTTGAGGCAGGATCAAAGTGGAGTTTCACCAAGAAACAGACTTGTTCTAGGGGAGTTTAAGACTTATTTAAACGTCCCCGAATCCAGTATAATATGTCCCCTTTAAGACCTAGTTGCTTCGTCCATTTCTACATACAGTCTATGGCTGTATGGCCTCTGGTCCACAGAACTTAAGGCCTGCTTGGTATTTCACAAAGTTGATTACTATTTCTGTTAGTATTATTCTGAACTGAATAAGTTTATTTTCTCACAAACACTCCAATAAAAACATAAGCAAATACTTGATATTTTGGTGCTCATCCCCTGGGCATGGATAAGTGTTTACTACTGCAGAGAAGATGCTCCTCGCAGCCTCGCTAACCTTCATTCTCATTCTGTTTTCCTGGTGAAGGTCATTGTTTGCTTTCCCCTTCTCTGTATACATTACATTTCACAGTCTATTGCCTCATTCTCCTCTAATGACTCGCAGGCTCCACTGTCTGATTTGCCAAAAATGAAAGCAGACATGACAGACTAAATAACTTCAATTCTGCTCGGGAGTCGAACTACATACCCTCAGTGAAAAACACACAGCAGATAAATAACAAACAGAGAAAGCAGGCGAAGCCATCAAGAAATACAATCATGATGCAATAAAGCTGCATAACGGCAGAAAAGACATGATTAAAGTTGTTTATGCAATAGAAAAGGAAGCGGTTATTTTATTTTTGAATTGTGCTTTTAGAAGATTGCATTTGGTAAAGGACTGTACATGAATATAAAAGCCGCCTGTGCGACATTATCTCTAACTGATGCTTCTATTTTGCATTGGTGAATTACATTTGGGAGGAAACATAAGGCCGCACAGATTGTGTTTGTTATGCTTGTCTTCGCTGTATCAGACATAACCTTTTATATTGAACGCATTTGTAAGTGTTTACTGCTAACGTTATCAGCTGGACTGAACTTTAATATCTGCAAAAGAGGACTATCTGAGTTAGTAATTAAATTAAGTTAACTTTGAAGGAGACAGGATGAAGACAACTGGAATCTCCAGCTGAATTCATGTGTTACATTAAGACTAGGGCTGTCGAAATTAATGCATTAACGCAGATTATTCCATCATCATGATTAATCTGGCTAATAATTTTAACGCAATTAATCCATCTGCAGCACAGTATGACTCTGACTGTCTCTGGCAAAGCATTTTGGGCAGTTTGTCCAAGTGGAGTTGCGTCACACATGCACAAATAGGCAGTTAATCCTGTGGTGACAGGCAGCAGAACCAACCAATAAAAATGGAAGATGCTAAATAGGGCTGCGGCTACGATTATTTTAGTAATTGAATAATCTATAGATTTTTCCATTGACTAATCGAATAATTGGATAAGAAATGCTTGTTAAGGTGCAGTATAATAAGCAGTCGAATAATCGTTGCAGCCCTAAAAGAAACAGTACGTTGGTCCTCTCCATAGGAAATGTGAGTAGAAAAAAATCAAGACAGAATAGTTGACTGACACTCTGCAGGAAGAAGTTTTCTTTTCACGGAAGCACTTTCAGCTTAAAATACCACATTCACATGAAGCATACATTAGTACATACTGCTAGCATTTCAGCCAACGCATCACCCAGCTTGCGACAAACCACCCTCATGCAAAATGAACACGATTAATATAGATGAAAAAGTAATGATATTTAATTTTTATTGAATCCACAGCAACCCTGTGATTAATCTGATTAAAAATTTTAATCGTTTGACAGCACTGGTTAAGACATACCATTCATAATTGACTGAATCAGGCCTCTTAAGATAAATAGATAAATGTTTTTGTGTATTTTTCTTGACAAATAAAGTTATTTTGATTCCTATTTATGTTCATTGGAAAGCATTGAACTGTTCAGGCTGTGAAATTTTTAAGCTCCCACGAAGATAGTTTGTCTTGATATACTATTCAGCATTAATGTGAGATATTAGCACCGCTTATCTCCAATTCAGTAACAACATCGCACTATAGAGTTTGCAGGTTTTCTTCACAGTGTTTGATAGTGTACCTTTTAGCCAGCAATGCCTCGGGGCTCATATTTGAAATGCTACAAATGGTGTAACAACACAGGATAATTTAATAGGTTTCTGACTGCCAATCCCCAGGAGCCAACGTGAGACTGGGGATTGAAAAAAAAAAAGAAAAGGAAAGAGGCAGCTATTCTAATGTGTGCTTGGCTCTCTTCCTTGACTCGACTGCAACTACCACTGATAGGAATGATGGTTTTTATATGTATCTCTTTCTGAGCGGCGGCAGATGTTCCGCATTCTCCAGCAGCGCTCGGTTCCAGGGGGAAATCAGGGAAAACTACGCACTATAAAATTAAACCACTGACACTTCACCGGCCCTGAAACCAAATAGGGCCTGCAGCATCAGCAAGCTGGAGCGAATCCATCATTTCTCATTTTTTAGAGGGTTCCATCTGCGCTAACTTTCATTAACACTGGCTCTATCTGCAGTCAGCTGCTTTTTTTAAAATAAATAAACACCACACTACTTATTCACCAGGTCCCATTGTGTTTGATAAGAGTTTAGAAAGACCCCAACAGGTTTAAAACTAACAGTCTGACTTCAGCATGTGCAAAACCATTGGTAATTATTGTTGATATTGGTGTGTGCTGCAGTTAGTTAGACTGCCTGAGAAATGAAAGAAATGTCAAGTGGGGATAGTTTTTAAAAGTAATTGTATAAATAGTTGTTCAAGGATTCAAGGATTTTTATTATTCCATATCATGGTGCTTGGTACATGACAGGAATTAAATTCAGGTCCAAGTTAGAGAGGACACATAAAAGAGATTGCACACTGCAAATATGAAAATAAAAAAACAAGAAGCAGCACAGATACTAAAAGATCTCAGTATGGTTCAGTTCTTTCCAGAAGCTCTTCTCTTTAGTTAGGAACTTTATACAAAGTGCACTAAGCAGAAAACTTAGTGAGTAGATGGTTCCAGGTTTCTTGGAGAACTTGCTGCAGTTCTTCTGTGGACCTGGTCTGTCTGTGTAACCCACATGGACTTCATGTTGTTGAGATCATGGCTCTGTGGAGGCTACACATCTGTTACAGGACTCTTTGTTCTTCATGTGGGGGAAGATTGTTTCTAGTTGGACAGGCTGTGTTTTTATCTAAAGATATGTAACGTATATGTTTTTTTTACCTCCACCAAGGAGGGTTTGTTTTGCCTGCGTTGGTTTGTTTGTTTTGTGTGATACTTAGTAGCATCACACAAAAACTACACGACTGATCCTGATGAATTCTTTTGGAAGGTTAGAGTACCGTATTTTCCAGACTATAAGCCGCTACTTTTTTCCGACGCTTTGAACTTAAACTGTGTTTCTCATGTATCGGCGGCGCGAAGCTCGTTGGCTTTTTACAAGCTAGCAAGCTCCGTGCCGCCGATACATTTAGTGTCGTCACATCAGACCCGGTCAGAGTGGACCACATGAAACTGTTTGAATAAATTCAATAGTGGCTTATAGACAGGTGTGCTCAATAGTCCAGAAAATACGGTATTACCTGAGGAAAAAATTACTACATTTTGTATCTGATCAGAGGATGAGTCCTCTTTGAAAAACCTCCTGAAATCCCAGAAAATCATGAATGTTTTAACAAGATCTTGTTGCTATTTCACCACAAGAGGGCAACAGTGTTCAGTGTATAGCATCAACCTTGGTGGAGGTTTGTGTGCTTTTTAGTTTATTCATTGTTTGTTTTTTGTTGTTTAGAAATGTGTTTGATTTTAATCTGCATTGAGTTACAGTGTTATTCAGCACATTGTATGAATAAAGATCATGGAGAAATAGTAATTAAAGGGGAAACACAAAGAGCAAAACAGAAATGGAAGAAGAAATTAAAACTGGATGCTTTGGATAAAAGTGCTGATGTTACAACATGCAGTTTGATATACTCTGCAGCGTCTGATCTTGCACTGTGTTTAGTCTCCATCACAGTGGATGGCCTAGTTCATGCTCTTTATGTTTGCATGTTTTTTAATTCCAATTCTATAAGATCTTTAAAAACCGCCTTTTTAATTTTCTAACTGTATTCAATCCTTTTTTTGTTGTGTGTGCTCTACATTGTAATCTTTTAGCCTTCAAAGCTGCCTGCTCTAGTAGCCAGTGACACCCAGTTGAACTTGGATAAGGGGATTAGGCCTCAGGCATTATGGAAATAGTAAAGATCAAAAGAGAACCAGCAATGGTCAGACTGTTCACGCAGGTAGACTGGTGGAACAAAGCCTTTTTAATTACCCTTTTAATTGCCCCTTTAACAGTATGAATTAGCATTTTAATGATGGGTATGTAATTAGGGTGGAAAAGGCTACGAGAGCTGCAGGCTGCTAATAATGCCTCTCAGCTCAGAGATCACAGCAACAGGAGACAAGAGCAGCTGCACCTGAGCGCCGACACACACTGCACCACTCAGCCAACAATGAGCAGATGCTACACACACATCACTGGCTGCATACACACAAACATTTAGCAGTCGCTGGGGGTGAACAATTGGTGGACATCCAGAAACAGAGAGAACACAGTGACAAACATTTTCATACACACACACTGCGCCAAGTCTCCAAAAGGCTGATTAAATCATTAAAGTGATCATTAAATCCATTAAACAATAAAGTGATCATATCATCAGTCACCACTGCAGCCCGAACCTGATGGTTTTCTTTGTTGTGTGTTATGGTGGGAACAATAACCACGTGAACTCCAACATACAACAACATGCAAACAGACACACACATGTAACAAACACATGGCCCAACAGTGTCTCACTGAGGATAGCTTTGAGGACCTTGGCAATTATACTATTAACAACAGGCTCCTGGTACAGCTCACATGTGGAGACTGAGGAATGGTAGGGGATGTGAGCAGTTTTGCTAAAGGCTTTCCAGCTAATTAAAAGACTAACGTTGCTTCCAAATGACCATTAGGATTCATTTGGCTTGGATGCAAAAAGGAAAAAAAAGGAAGAGACGTACATCTCATCAGGAAATGATGTGCAAGATGAAAGCAGGCGACATCAGATATGCCATTTCTGTGTGCCTGTCGTTTGTTGTAACAGAAAGCTTTACCTAAACGCTCAGCAAATTATTCACCTGCACAAGCTACATCAAAGATGTTCAAGTAATAGCCTGTTCTCAAAGGGGATGCAGTATTTTCTTCTTTTTTTATGGATGTTTGATGACTTAAATCTGCCTGTAGGAGACACAATACAGGCAATAATTACAGGACATAATGATGCTATATGAAAAACAGCAGCAGCACATATCTGATTATTCTCCAGTAATTACATCTGCAGGAATGCAGCTGCCTTCTCAGCTTGTATATTAAGAAGCATCCTTTTGTTTTTGGTAAAGAAAGAAATATAAATGTGCTCCCGCTCTCTTCGACACTGGTATTTACAATTGGACACTAATATCATGTCATCATCAAGCCTGACATGTAGCTCTTATTTCTGTGAAACGTGTAATCAGCCTCAGTCTGCTCCTCTCCTCAGCTAATCTCACTCTAATTGCAGCCGGCCCTTTACAGGCCACAAACTCGGTTGTATTTAGCTCTCGCATTAAGATTATTTAGCCGGAGCCGAGACAGAAATATCAAGGCGGGGCCAGCATCGTGTACAGAGGACTCTCTTTGTGCAGTGTTGCTTCTGGGAGAGAAAGAAGGGGCTCTCAGTATGCTCTGGACGCCCGTCCTAATTATTTTTCCCAGAGATGAGGTCACATTCCTCATGGCCCAATCAGACGAGAGAGAGCAGAGCTTGTTATTAACAATCTGCAGACAAACAAACATGCCGGCTAAAAGGCATCCATTCAGAATAAACCCTCAGAGTTGTTTTTTTTTTTTCTTGGCTCTCGTCACAACGATAAAATTCAAACAAACAAATGTGGGGAAAAAACACAGTGAAGAAAACAAATAAAAAAATCATCTTAATATTTTAGCCATGAGAGTTTTAACTTTGGAACAATAGAACAGATTTTTCCTCCTTTCCCTTGAGGCATGCAGGACTGTGGCATGATGACACAGCGGGCAATAATGCCATTAGCAGACTATTACTGTTATTTGATGTGCGGAAAGCAACCCTTCTACAGATGGTTTAGTAATGTTCAGGGGTATTAGGCCTGTTGTCATGGTGAACACAAAGGCTGCAGCAAACTGTCGGGGAAAATTATTGTGATAATAAGCTCTTTCTTGTCCTAATGGATTTGTTTCCAGTGATGTAAAATGTTGAACACACCAAAGCAAAAACGAGGGAAAAAAGAGTGTGTGACAAACCAAACAGACAAGTACATACAATCCATTGCACATACATGTTGTTTATCTTCCCTTTGGCGTTCATTACCTCCACCAAATAGCTTATGTCTGTCTGTTAGCAATGTTACGGTAAAACTTGGAGAGAATGGTTATTACCTGCAGAACAACTGATTCAGTTTTGGGCAGGATTAAATGATGGGATCCTGATCTGTAGACTGTCTAAATGGAGTATATTTATATAGCGCTTTCATGACCTAAGCTAGGTCCCAAAGCGCTTTACAAGGCAACTCATTCACCCATTCACACACACCAATGGCTACCGAGCTGCCATGCAAGGCACTAGCCACCATTGGGAGCAACTTAGGGTTCAGTGTCTTGCCCAAGGACACGTCGACATGTGGACAGGAGGAGCTGGGGATCGAACCCACAACCTTACGAGTCACAGGTGACCCGCTCTACCACCTGAGCCACAGACATGATGAAAAACATGGATGGAGAAAGTGTGATGTCACCCGTTGGTTTGTGGACTCCCGTTCTGAAGCCACGAGATCGGCATTTCAGTATTGCCATGTAGGTTGATTGGAGCCGGAAGCTGACCATATTTGGATGTGTTGGAAGTAGTGAGGAGGCGGGTCTGATGCGTGAACCCAAGATCACTGTCTAATGTGTTTGAGACTCTACTTCAGTACTGCTCTCATTGGAGACCAGGCTTTTTGATCCAGCTAATCACACCCCTAGATCTTCCTCTGTTTGAAGCCTAATATCTAGTTAATGATGAAATGATTTTCAGATGGACCACCAGATCTCTGAGAAGAATTAACTTTAGCTAATGACATCAGAATGACTTTGACGGAGTATTTCATGCTTGATAATGACAGTTTTTGAATTAAAGTCAATTGGAGCTGAGATT
>OOFC01009694.1:2278-34645 GCA_900323345.1 Pseudochromis fuscus
GACGCTTCAAAAACACCTCATGAAGAATCACACGTGGACCTCATCGGACATATTTTACCAGGTATCAGTCTATATGTTTGACCCACAGTGTTCCTGCACAAACTGCAAAGGGTGACATCATGTTTGAAGTCAAATGGAGCCAGAATATTTTCGAGGCAGCACCTAGTGGCCATCGGGAGTATTGCACATTTCGGACTTCTGCATTGGACTCATTTTGTGGTTGTGTGTCTCCTTCAGTGCTCAGGTGACAAAAGTTGTTTCCTTATTTCCTTCAACTGAGGTTGTTATGTAATTTATTTTCTCTGTCCAGTCCACCCATCGACTGAAATGATGCTCAGCTTTGAACTTGCCAAGCATGTAGCACAGGGATGTCCAATCCCGGTCCTCGAGGGCCACTATCCTGCATGTGTGTTAGATGTGTTTTAGATGATTCAAATGACCAGCTCATCATCAAGCTCTGCAGAAGCCTGATAATGATCCTGATCATTTGAGTCAGGTGTGTTTGAATCGGGACACATCTAAAACATGCAGGATAGTGGCCCTCGAGGACCAGGATTGGACACCCCTGATGTAGGACAAGTGACCGCATCACTTCAGGTCTCATTGGACATCTCTAGTTAGTTGTGGAAATGACTTTGTGGCTCAGCGGTTGAGGGGTATGACTGCTTGATGAAAGTGTGTCTGTAAACATTTCACAATAAAAGTTTGGGGAATTATCGATCTAGTGAAACACAAGGGTGGCCTTTTATTTTGAAATTTATTAAAGGAATTGAGTTTCTATTAACAGCATAATGCAGAAATGTATTTTGACCCACTCTTGATCCAATTTAAAGCATCAGAATGTTGTTTTTTTACTGAAATCTGACTAATTAAACTCATCAAACAAAGAAGATCAGAGAGAAAGTCCAAACCTGTTACCTTATGCAGTTGAGGAAAATAAAAGTCACTAAAATAATTGTAAAATATTTGAGGATTTATTGTGCATTTGTGATCCTTCAAGTTAATTAATGAGCTTAATTGAAGTTTTAACTGATGAAGAAAAGATCCTGGATAGCATCACATGCGATTACCAAGTCCAGATTAAATTTATGAACAACTAGGTCCCGGCCTACAGACCTGCAGCGAGCTGGCAGACTACAGAGTCCAACAGCTTTCAGAGGAGCCATGATGATAATGATTCACAGCGGCAGCCACTTTCCACTCTCCACACTGGTCTTCTGTCATCTTGGTTGCGGTTGGGCTTTTCTTTCAAGCGATTCCCACTCCACCCGTACACTCAGCTTCGATGCATATGGAGAAATAAAGAGGACGACCAGGAAGTGGAGAAGGGGCTGAGAAGGACACCGGGAGAGATCGAGAGAGATTTCCTTTGAAGCAGGAGCTTGTCAGGAGAGCCATCAGCGGTCTCATTGCCGTTTCCATAACAGCGAGTCACTGGGGTCTGTTTTACACTTCAGGCGACATCAAGCAACTTGACGGAGGAGGCGAGCGGTGGGCACTTCACCGTCTCCTGCTCGCTCTGATTTATCTGTTTGTTCAGCAGGAAGCCAGGCGGAGGCCTCGCAACATCAGAGGGGTTTTTTATCACAGCACAGGCAGTCCAAAGGCTCAGTGAAAGCTCAGCCATTTAACAAGATGATCTCACTTTTAGATATTTCACCTTATTTCATTAACAGACTGACAGTTTGGACGTTTACTGACATTTCCAGTGGGTTTGGAAAATCAGTTTGATTTGCAAATTTGAGTTTTTATTCAATGATTAATTCTATTTCAACATTAAATATTACACACTTTTCCTTTTGGTTACACCCTCCTAGCACAGATAATGTGAATCACTATGTTTCATTAATGTATAATCAGCTGAATAGCTGTGTTTTTATTAGAAGAAGAAGAGAAAATCTGTGTTTTGTCATTGTTTGCATGCTATACAGTGTACACACATACACACAACAGAACTCCTTTTACACCCAACATACACACAGGGCTCCCTAAGCAGTTCTCACACATACAGTCATATCCATATAGGGGCCCTGTAACATGTGTGGAGAGGGCATAGGGTACATTTGTTGGCACACCTGGAGCATTTGGGGGCGGGGGGGTCATTGCCTTGCTCCAGGGCATCTTGGCAGTGCCCCGGAGGTGGACTGGCCCCTCTCCAGTCACCAGTCCACACCCCATTTTTCTGTCTGGGTTGGGAACTGGCGACCCTCTAGTTCCCAACCCAAGTCCCTACCCAGGGCCACTGCCACCCCCACAGATTGATCTCAGAAAGAGCCCTATACATCTACACAGGGACTGGCTTCTGTTCACCTTTAAGGTAAAATCATTTT
This sequence comes from Pseudochromis fuscus, assembly GCA_900323345.1. Taxonomy (NCBI): domain Eukaryota; kingdom Metazoa; phylum Chordata; class Actinopteri; family Pseudochromidae; genus Pseudochromis; species Pseudochromis fuscus. The sequence goes on from OOFC01009694.1 coordinate 4,609, forward strand.
TGAGCTTTAAGACCCAGGAAGAACTCACGACTCAAGGCTGGAAGTGGGAGATGAATTTATTGATCTAAATAACTGATGCTGATGCACTTGAGTTCTTTCTTCTCAGTGAATGGGACAGCAGATATGAGAGTCCGGGCGACAGAGCGGTGATGCTGTCAGTGATCTGAGAGTCTGAAGTAGGCATGTAGACAGGAGCCCTGAACCTGCTCTGTGTGGATCAGGGCTGTGGAGCAGGCTCTCGGGGATGGACACTGACAGGGGCGCCATTAGGTTTTAAGGACGGGGGGACTTAGCCCCCAGGAGATACACATGATGTAAGCAAATGTAGCGCACAAGCACAAAACTTCACAATCAGCTGACAAAGAAGCATCAGAGAATACCATCTGTTTTTAAGGGTGGCAAATCGGTCTGTCACTCTGTCGTGACTCAGGTGCTGAAGCTCGTCTTTTTCAACTGACATGACTGCATGACTCTGAAGTCTTTTCTGACTCATTGTATGATGCAGCCAGGAGAACAGCCAATAAAGGAACTTTCACATGAGCAGCTGCTTACAGGCACTGTTAGGGCAACTTGGATGGTTGCCTTCAGAGAGGGAAACATGTCTGAATCAAGGAGGTTGTGCACAGACAGTATATCTTTGGGTGAAAATCCAGCGTCTGTTTTCCGGGCAAGAACATTTCTGACCACCAGAACCTCGTCTGTTCTCAGGTCAGTGCTGTAGTGTTTTGCAAGTTCATTCAAGTGTGATTCACTCAAGAAGTCCTCACATTTAGGTGCCTGGATGCCTTTTAGTAACCCTGCATCTACACTGCAAAATCTTTGCTCAAGCTCACCAGCCATCCTATCCACACAGGTGAAAAGTAACTCTGTTCAATGAGTCTGAGTTGTTCAATTCAGTGCCTGAACCTGCAGTTGCCTCCAGCACAAAATCCTCCATTTTCCTGTGTTTATGTCGCATAGACTGCACTACTGATGAGCTTTGCTCTGAGACCAACAGCTATGGGGGATCCAATGACAGAAAGGCACTTCAAAATGACAGACAATGTCTCAAGAATTTCACTGATTGATCTCAACTGACATGCCCAGAGAGTGTTTGAAAGCTGCACATGCTCCATTGTTGTGAATCCAAGTCTTGCCTGAGTCTCCATGAACTTATGATGATTCACTAGGGAGGTGCTGAAGAAAGAGTACACACACTGCAACAAGCTGAAAAGCTCCACAGCCTCTGAGATGGTCTTACAAGTACGGCACAACACCAGGTTAAGTTCACAAGCATAACAATGCACATCGATAGCTTCAGGATGGAGCCTTCTAAAATGTGCTTGTTCACCTGCAATGGACCCACTCATGACAGCTGCACCATCATATGCTTATGCTACACACTTAAGCTCTGCAAGACCATTGTTTTGGATCTGCTGCTGCAGCTCAGTTGCAATGGACTGGGCATCAAAGGATTTTATCTCTGCAGGTGCTAAGAAACGTTCTCACTGTCCCCGCTGACACATACCTGACACAACCAGCTAACTGCCCAGATCTTTCATCCCTTGCCTCATCTGCCAGGATGGCATAGGTTTTGGACTTTTTCCAGACACAATGACACTAGTAACTTCCTGGGCGCAACAGTCAATCATCTCATTCTGGGATGTTGGTGAGATATGCTGAGATTTTGATGGGGGATCATGTTTCTGAAGAAATTCCTTCAAAAGCTCCATGAGCACAAGAAAATTCCCTGTTTGTGCCATTTCTACCTTCATCATGACCACGAAAAGGGAGTCCCTGAGATACTCTCTTCTCTCTACTATCTCACTCACATTTCCAGATGGTCTCATCTGTGCAACGTTTCCCTGTTTGCTAGTTGCCTGGTAGCTTTTCCATGCAACAACACTGTCCTTATGTGTTTGTACCATCCCATGCTTGACAAAAATGACTAAAACCTTCTTCCAGTTCTTGCAACCTCTACTGACCAAACTATCATGTTTGATGTTTTTGCCAAACACTCCACATGGGAAGCAGAAAGCTGTATTCTGGTTGACTGAATATTCTAACCAGTTGTGCTTTTCAAACCAGCTGTGGTGAAATGCTCACTACCTAAACTATCTTGTGGATAGCTCTTCAGCTTTACCTGTCTGGAGCTTGTGTCATCAAACCCTGTAGAGGAGTGAGTGGCTGCAGCTGCTTCATCATCTTCTCTCTCTTGGTCTGTTTGCTCTCCTTCTCTCACTGTAATAACTTGATCTTCCTCTGCCTCTGGATCCATCTCTGGATCCCCTTGCTCTCTCTGATTTGACCTTGCCTGTTGATCTTTGTCTCCATCACCATCTCCTTCTGCCTGACCCTTCAAGATACATTGAACCACAGTGAACTGAATTAATAACATAGAGACTAATGCCATAACTTTCGCTCACAACACAATAATTTTTTGTTCCCAAATACTTTGAAATCGCACAGATTACATTTTTGGGCACATATGTGACTAAAATGATTGTAATTCCAAGCCCTGAATTACTTGAAGTAAAGTAACATCTGGGTCAGGCTAATTTGGCTCCATATACTCTGTCCTGACTCCTACAGGTCAATAGGGGTGGTGGAGTGACTGTGAAAGCAGTTTTTTTATATAAAAAACTGTGCTATCGCCCTCCTTGGTGGTCTTGTGTGTCCTCTCAAGCTTGGGTCCTCTACCAGAGTCCTGGGAGCCTGGGGGTTCTGCGCAGGATCTTAGCTGTTCCTAGGATTGCACTCTTCTGGACCGAGGTCTCAGATGGTGCTCCTGGTATCTGTTGGAGCCATCCACCCAGCTTGGGGGTCACTGCCCCTAGTGCTACGATCACCACTGGCACCACTGACACCTTTGCCCCCCACATCTTCACTAACTCCTCTCTGAGACCTTGGTATTTCTCCAGCTTCTCATGTTCCTTCTTCTTGATGTTGCTGTCACTTTGGATCGCAACATCTACCACTGCCGCAGTCCTCTGCTGTTTGTCCACCACCACTATGTCCGGCTGATTGGCCATTACCATCTTATCTGTCTGGATCTGAAAGTCCCACAGGATCTTGGCTCGTTCTCCATTACCTTCGGGGGCGTCTCCCATCTCGACCCTGGGACCTTCACTCCATACTCAGTACAGATGTTCCTGGACACAATGCCTGCTACCTGGTTGCGCCGCTCTAGGTATGTTCTGCCAGCATCTTGCAGCCCGCTGTGATGTGCTGCACTGTCTCAGGGGCTTCTTTGCACAGTCTGCACCTGGGGTCCTGTCTGGTGTGGTAGACCCTGGCCTCTATGGATCGTGTGTTGAGGGCCTGTTCTTATGCATACACACATATAAAAGGAATATTTTAGGGGTGCTACACTGGTACTGTCAGCTCCCCTAAAATGATACCACTGTGGAATACAGCAAGTAGAAAGAGTCCCTGCTTCTGCTTGGTTCTAAACTGGTTGAGGACAAAAGAAGAAGAAGAAGAAGCAAAAGAAAGAAGAGGAATCAGTTGTTGATGTTCCCGTTTCACAGTTTAGTGGGAAGTTTGATAAATGGAGGATCACAGTTATTATTTAGTACAAGAACAAACAATGGATTGGGAATCATCGTAGAAGTGAAAAGACGAAGATGTAAAAAGAAATGTGCACAGACGAAGAGGGAAAACACAGAGAAACATTGATGCTTTCCTTCCCAGATGGAAATCTATGTTCACACTGTTTCCTATTGGACAACTGATGTAGCCGACCAACAGAAACACACTTTACTGTTTCACAGGATTACCTCTAACATGGCATTTTTCCCTCCCCAAGTTAAAAATATTTACCTTCTTTTGTGAATTCAGTCAAAGTAAGTTTTTTGTCCTGGTAGCAGTTTTATCTTTACAGTTATCTGTCTACCTTTGTATTTACTTTGAGTTACACAGTTAAAACTATGAGAAAACTTGAAGGGTGTTTGCTTTATGAACATCTGCAGAAGGTGCATATGTTTTTTTTTTTTTTTGTCTCATAATGACAGAGAACTCATCAAATCTGACCCTTGACCTCGAATCCAGCTGTAGAAATATTCCCTCCTGTGCTGATGTTTTTATCTCCACACCCCGATGATATTATCGCTTCTGAATGTGAGAGGGCCGACTCAATCACTTTTAATTACTCGCACAACCAGACGGCAAGCGTCGACAAGCCCCGCCACCGTCACAACCACCGCTGCTGCTACTGCTCCAAAACTTGTCAATAAATCCCAGCGGTAAACTCGACGCCATTTTTTTTTTTTTCTCACCAGCAGCAGATAACACGGCAGCAACTTTCCTGCTGTTGGCAAACACACGTTACACCCCGAGGATTTACAGCTGATCAGCACCTTTACGCCCTCCAAACACACACAAACACTCAGCTCTCTCAGCGCCGTCCCTCGCCGTCACCTCCGGAGACTCATCTTGTCGTTTTCATCTTTTTTCTGGGACTGTAATGGAGTGGAGAGGCCCAGGTGACTGCAGCTGTTTTTTTTTTTCCTTTCCCCTCCCAGCCCGTCGTCTGCTAATTAGACTGAGGAGTTATTAATTAAATTAATAGCTGATGTGCTGATTGGCCGTCCCAGGATTTAACTCTCGGCGGACATCGCTCTTCATCTGGCACATCAGTGAACTTGACAAAACGGAACTTCAATAGACGTGTGATTGTTTTCCTGTCTCGTCGTTGTTGCCAAGTCATGTGACATCACCGGCAGCAGCTTCCCGAACCAAAAAAAAACAAAACAAAAAAAAAACAGCCTCTGAGTTTTTGAGGAGCATTGAAGTGCATGTTGTGGAGTCTGACCTTTGAATGCGTGGCTGCAGGCGGAGACTGCGAAGGAGGGATGTATTGTATATCGCTGGTTGATTCAGGTTGGTTGGCAGTGGATGTGACACTCGGAGCATGTAAAGAAATAACAGCAGCAGCAGCAGCAGCCTGGCTCCATGGAGCTGTCAGCTGGTCCGTCCAGACTCAAATATATGGACACCTACTATAAACTCTCAAACAGTAAGAGTTAGAAGAGGGAGAAAAAGGATGTTTGTGAAGTAAGTGAATGATACGACCAGCACTGTGATAGGAAAGGATCAAAAAGATATTCTTCAGTGGATGTGTAATTTAATTTTCAAAACAATGTCGGCCAAAAAAATTACAAAAAATCTGTTTGTTTTGTTTATTAAAGTTCACATTTACTTAAAAGAAATAGATAGATAGATAGATAGATAGATAGATAGATATCCAACTCTGTAATACTGTTTACTACTGTGGGATCTCCACAGGTCCAGGCACAGACAGTCTCACTATTTCCAGTCTTCATTATTAAACTCACGCACTAGTTTATATATGTACAGAGCGCACTTTGGCCTCCGTCTCCAGCTCCACTGAGACCACACGACAAGCCAAACACACAGACAGTCAGTCTGCTGTCCGTCGTCTCCAGTGTCTCAAGCTGTGTTTCCATTACCCTTGGAAATGTACAAAATCTAAACAGCGCTATAAAAAACTGGTAATGGAAACACCTGAATATCAAAAAACCCTAAAATATCGCAAAAAACTTTTTACGGTTTCATTAGGAAGTTTTTCAGATGTTTTGATATTGAAATATATCACAAAACCACAGTGGAAACACTTTTTCTGCAATTTCACATCATAGCACGTTGACGTCTTCGTCTTTTGTTTAAAAATGTCAAGGCAGCTGCCGTAGGTACAATATAACGGTGCCAACACGCAACATGTTTTGGGCATCCATCTTCCTGCAGAAGAGTCTTGCAGGTGTTACAAGAGTTATGAAGCTCTTGCCCGAAACAGTCTCGAATGGAAACACGTTAATTGCTCAATTGCAGGGGCGGCATGGTGGTGCTGTGGTTAGCACTTGTGCCTCATAGCGAGAAGGTTGGGGGTTTGAATCTCAGCTTGGGCCTTCCTGTATGGAGTTTGCATGTTCTCCCTGTGTATGCGTGGGTTTTCTCCCACCGGTTTCCTCCCACAGTCCAAAGACGTGCTTGTTAGGTGAATTGATCAAACTAAATTGACCATAGGTGGGAGGCTGGCAACCTGTCCAGGGTGTACCCCGCCTCCTGCCCGATGACAGCTGGGATAGGCTCCAGCAGACCCCCGTGACCCAAGTGTGGAGAAGCAGGTATAGAAGATGACTGACTGACTGCCCAATTGCACTTTTTTTGAAATTTTGGAAATCTTGCTTTAACTTTGAAAAAAAACTGTAATGGAAACACAGCTTCAGTCTCTGTCTCACTTCCCATCCTTCCCAGGCTCCAGCACAGGACTACATAAAGGGAAGAGGTGGGATCTGACAATGCTTATCGACACACCTGGCACTGCTCCATCTCTCCCCCTGCAGCTGAGAGCAAAACCACACAGCACCACCCCAATCCACCTGTCAATCACCCTGCTGTTAGCGGCACTGTTCAGATTACCACCAGAAACCCTGACAGAGCAGAGGCAGCTGTTGAACAGTATCATTAGTTTGTTCTTTAATACAGTGTGGTTTAGATTCTGATGTTACACACGCTTTATTTTGAAACTGCTCGTTACTGTGTTACAGTTTTTACAGAATGTCATTGAACATCAGTTTGGTTGCTAGGTGACGATAATCATCTGTTGGAGGCTGTTTAGCAGGTGTGTTTCTGGTGTCAGCTACAATGGTCCAATCAAATGGCTCCAAACCCTTTGTCCTGGTGACATATCTTGTTTTAGTTGGAAATAAGTCACAATGTGGAAGTTACATATGCTCAAAATCAGACTTTAAGGAGCCAAAAGTTTGTGGACAGTCTCTAGTTTCAGACTTTCCAGCAGAGTCATCCTCCAATATCTGAGGAATAAGGAGTAATGGTTATTTTTTTGAATTTCATTAAAAAAAAACAAAAACAAAAACTCAGCACTTTCTGTAGATCATTTCAAAATAAAAGCCCAAATGTGTGGATAGAAAACCTTAATTTGTTAACAAGGCTTAATTCATTGCATCACACTATGTTTAACCAAGTGCAGCCAGTAAGATCCCAAATCCAACTTTTTTTTCCCTCCATCTGTCAAATTGGGTTAATGTTAATTTACCAAACCACCACAAACTGTTCAGACTGCATGATTCTGGTAATAAAACAGTGAAGTTGTGTTGTGCAGTATTTCACTTTCTTTTTTCCTCTTTTCCAATCCAGGATTTCTTCTATTTAATGAGATGAAACACTCTTATTTAAAACATTAAAAGAAAATCATTTGTTTTTTCTCGTGCAGAGCAAAGATTGTGGTTTCAGAAGAATGAGGATTTCATGGAGATTTATTAAGGATTATCATTAAGATGCAATTAGATTCATACAGAGGATTTCACAGAGCCCAGTGATGTGGATTTTGTCACTCCTGTTGAACGAGCGAGGAACGAATGTTATTGAAAAAACAGGATTTATATTAAACTTGCAAATAATCACGACATCATTTTGCAGTTTGATTATTATATTTAAGTTTTATATGAGACTGTGTAAGAATTTCAAAACGTCTCCTGAACTTGTTTCTTGCAAGACGTGAACTGTGTAATCTAGTCTGAGTATACAAGATAGTAATAGATGGGAAGAAATATAAAACATGATGATCAACAGGCTCTTGAAATGTGGACATCAGGTCTGAATATCAGCACTCAGAGCAGGTTCATATTCAGTTGTAGCTGTTTGATGCTTCAAGAGCAGTCAATATCCTGGTGGAGAGAAATCATATTAACACATAATTAGAGCGCTGACAGTGGGTGCCAGCTCTTGAAGAGACAACAAGAAGTGCATCGTGGCTCCAGTTTATTTACAGACTGTAGAGGTGATGGTGAAGCCTTCTGCACAACAACCTCTCAGACACAATGTGGAGAGTCTCTCCTCCGACCCTGATGACGCCGTCTGCACTCGCTAACAGCAACAACAGGAAAATGATGCTCTGGTTATCTGCATATTCATGGGGTATTTCAAATTAAATACACTTAACAGGAGCAGACGGGATCGGGAGCCAACCAATAGGACAAAAAACAAAACAAACATAGGACAGGTTTCTAGGTTAACATTTCTAGTTTTCTTTCAATAAGCCTACACAACTCAAAAGAACCCCACGACCCAGAAGACAACAGTGCTTCCAGCTGCTGCTTTCTGTCAAAATGAAGGTCCTGTTCACACAACGTTTCACCCAAAACGACACACCCCACATGGTCACTACCAGAAGAAGTACAGCCCGCCGCCAATAAACGAAACAGAAAAGGAATTAACATGACCACAGTGGACGCTAAACGTGTGAGAACTGAGAGCTTTTGCTGCTTTCCATTTGACTGGGAAATTGCAAATGGAACGCTGCTCCATATCGGAATTTCCCACTGGGAAGTCGGATGTTTCTGATCAGCCCCGAGTTCGATTTCAACATGGCGGCTGCAAGCGTAAACCGTAAGTAAAGCTCATGAAATAGGCTGTTTATTTGCAGTTTTGACCATTTATGTCACACAACATCATCTGTACTAATCCACGTTATATACAGACATTAATCTATAGTGTAATTACTTTGTACAAATGGCATTTTGGAAGGCAACAAAGTCTGTGCTAATGCTAAAAACATTAGCTCCTGAAGCCGGTACAAACGTATGTAAATTTCCTGTTGTAGTTGTAGTAATAGTTTATAACCAGAGGCGGGTAGAACTCGGTTACATTTACTGTTACATGTACTTGAGTGAGGACACCAAAAGCGGTTTATATTCAGCCATAACCAGCGTGAGGGTATTTTCCATGGACGCCGCCATCTTTTTTTCCGACTTTGTATCCGGAACGCATTCAACTGGGAGGTGACGTCATTCCGAGCTCCGACTTCCAACTTCCGAGGACAAATGGAACGCAGCATTTGTCTGGACAGATGATGATGAAGTGTGATCACTGAACAAACCGTGTGAGCAAAAAAAAAAAAAAGATTATAATGCAAAGTCAAAAGATCAAATCAAATTCAATGTATTTCCTAAAGAGTACATTTTAAAAAAAAAATGGGAGTGATACAGCAGCAGGAGTAATTTTACCAGGAGTGGGATGTGACAGGAATTTTTTCTACCTGGCCCGGGATTGGGATGAGACAAGATTTTCTTCTGTGGGAGGGGGACAGGACAGGAGTGAAAATTCACTCCCGTGTCAGGCTGCTGTGGAAACTACAAAACGGAAAAAGTAGAAAAAAAAAAATTCAATCATGAAACTGATGTCGTTAGTTAAAGTCAGCTCTTCTCCTCAATGATCTGGTGGTCCCTCTGAAAATCATTTATCATTAAGGAGATTGACAGGTCTGGTCTCCAGTGATTTACAGGCTCATTCACTGGTAGACATGAGTCTCATACACATTGGAGAGTACTGAGATTCAAGGGTCAGACCCACCTCCTCACACCTCCCCTCACATCCAAATATGGTCACGTGTGGTTCCATAAATCTTTAAATTTATTTGCCAAACTACTGTCTTCAAAATATCAGTCCACAAACCCACAGATGATGTCTCATGAGCTTCGTCTCTTCTATATACAATTCATAGTGTGTATGTAGAACAAAATCCATTGAGATGTGATAAAGTTATTATTGTAATTTTATTCGAGAAGTCCAAATATTCCAGTTTTTGTTTGGTTACTAAAGCTTCTTCTTCTTCCAGCTCATCCTCTGACTTTGACCAAAATGTAAGAATTTTATCCTCAGGTACCTCATCTCTAGTTTTTCCATAATGTTGCTAACAAACAAACAAATAAACAGCAACAAATCTGAGCAACCTCCTTGGTGGAGGTGAAAATGCCACAGGGTTCCCGCACCCCAGGAAACCTGTAGACCTGCTTTCCAGTTCTGGAAAATTCCTGGAAATTGAGGAAAAAAGTGAAATATCTTGAGAACCGCTGAGTTGCCACCAGTTACTTGCAGAGACCTTTAGTGTTTCACTGCTGGTAGATTTTTTTTTCTTGGTTTAATAGAAACACTGCAACAACAACAACATCTTTATTAACAAAATACAGCTGATAGCTTAAATGTATCAAAATTAAAAAATATATTCACAGCTATGAATTTGAATTTCAGTTTCAGCTACTAAATAAAAAATAGGACATATTTGAAATAATGGTAAATTTGTATTTTTGTCCTTTTGTTTGGAAAAAAAATCATTAAAGATTCAGTTACAGGTTTTTCAAGTCACTTTACATTAGACGTGTGACTGTAGCCTTTAAAAACACATAAATTGATTGTATTATTATTTCTTTGTATTTGAGTATAATTTGCCACTATGGGGCAGTAGGTGGGGACTTGGATTGGGACTGGATTGTTGCCAGTTCTGGTCCCACCTCCAGGGCACTGCTGAGGTGCCCTTGAGCAAGGCACTGATCCCCAACTGTTGTGGGGCTGCTGTGTGTGGGGTTATTTAGGAATAACCTCAAAATAAAATAACCTAAACCTGTAATTGTAAAGTGTAATTTTGTTGTTTGCAATAACATGAAAAGGTTAGACTTAGAGTATAATATTAGAGTTAATTATATTTATAATATAGAAACGATCTAACCTATGAATCAATCAATTTCAATATAAAATCACTTATCAATTAATTCACTGTCAGTTCTTTACAGATTGAATTGATTGATTGATCAGGTGATACAGCAGATTTCATTCCTGCAGATGACAAAAAAAAAAAAAATCATCTCCAGGTTGCTTTTCTGACTCAGGAGATCAAACACACACATAAGACAGAAAATCACAACAACACAACTTCCATTAATCACAAAACGCAGCCATCAGATGAAGACATCAGATGATGCCAGTCGCCAAAACCCTGCTGCTCCCCCTCCCCCCACCCCGAGCCTCTATTCATCTTGAACATCGCAAAGTAAGAAAAAAAAAAGCTAAATAAATCAAATAAAATACAACATAAATAAAGAAATAAATCACAAGGTTAAATCCCTGTGAAGCAGCTCGAGCGAATGAGCGACTTCTCCGGAGGGAAAAGAGACAGAGGAGCTCAGAGGGCACTTTGCTTTCATTTGATTGTGAGTTTTAGTTTTCTTGAGACGACGAAGACGACGACGCGTCCACTAATCACCCCGGTGTCCATCAAACCAACCTTCCTCCCTGCCTCCCCTGAAGCTTCATCCTGAGGAGGGAGGGAGGAGGCTGTTGACCTCTCCACCTTCTCTCAGGTAGGAAAAAAGAAGAGGGATTTTCTTTCTTTTCTGTCTCCTTCCGTCTCTTTCATCACCTCGGTTGTAATTAGCAGGAGCTGAGATTTTTTCCTTTTGTCGGCTCCCTGAAAGGTGGATAAGCGTCCTTTGTGCCTCCTCACACCTTTTTTTATTTCCTTTTAACAAGGTTTTTTTTTTTTTATCCTGCAGAGGAGAAACTCCGAGCCAGCCGCCGTCTCAGAAGGAAGCTGATAACCAAGAGGGAGTTTCTACTTCTCGCTTTTGCCGCCGTCTTTATCTCCCAGGACACAATTAGCTGCTCTATCGCTCATCTCCATGCTGCTATTTTCCTTTTTCTTTTCTTTTTTTTACCCCCCCCTTTTCTTTTCTTTTTTCCTTGCATTTGAAAGCCGCCGTCCTTTGTCGCAGCTCACTCTTAAAAAAGTTAAAAGCAGTTTTGGTCTGCGGTGGAGGAAACACAACTGTGTGTGAGGAGATAAAATGCTCCCTGACTGCTTTGTTCAAAACAGAAACAGCAGCATCCTGAATTTATCCATTTAAAAAAAATATGTCACCAAAGCACAAAGACAAAAGTTTGCTCTTTTATTATAATTTCCCCTCAAGTTTTAAGCCTCTTTTTTAAAAAAGAAATTCCTCCACCTGAAGCGTAGTGGCATGTAAAGCAGTCCTTTGTTTTTTAACTTCATTCGAGGTCCAACAAACAGCTGTCAGACTTCTCACTCCATTGATTTTTTTTTTTCTTTTTAACCCCACTTAGAGAGCTACAGGATTCATATATTCCCAAATGTCTCCCAAAGAGACACTGAATTCCCTGGAGACTAAATTTGATTTGCATCTGATTATTCTTGTCATATTCCTTCATTTTAGTTTGTGGTTTTATGTTGTTTTAAAACCAATCGAGTCCTATACCCTCCTGGTACACAGAAGAAGATTTTTAAGGTGAGTAAGTTAAGATCTTTATTTAAATCCAGCCTCCAGTATTCAGGTAAATATGAAATAAAACAACAGAAAACACTGATTTTATAGAAGGAATTTTACTTGATTTCATTTGATTTTTAAACACACAATAAATGAAACAGTATCCAAACTCTTTCAGCTTTGGATCTGTGTGATTGGCTGGTTTTGTTTGTTTGTTGGTGTCTCTCCATCCCTGCAGTGCAGCCTGTATGTTTTCTAAGTGAGATATTTGTTCTGAGCTCAGGATTCGAAAGATCAGATCTTCTGATAGAGGAGCGATGTGAATGATCTTTGGCCTCTCCTGTGTTTATTCCTTTTTATCTTTTCTTTAACGATGTAAACAAACATTCAGCCCGACGCTCTCCACTTCATCTGCAGCCAGAGAGACGAACCGGCAATTAAAATCCCCAAGCCGTGAAGCTGAAGCGTGTCCGCGCAGATTAAGACGGCGTGATGAGCACCCGGCGTGTGCACATCAGGAACACGCCATTAATAAATGAAACTGTTAGCAGAGCGGTGAGTAAGTGAAACAAACTGCAAAAACTGTTTAAACTCCATTTTTAACAAGCTGCATCTCCTGTGGGTTCATTCATCTCAGGCTCATTTGCAATTAAAGATTCTACATTCAGCGTTTAGAGGTTTAAATGTGAGGTTTGTACAGATCAGTGTTCGCCCATATCACCACGTTTTTCACCAATAAATCCCTGAGAGGAGGTTTTATTATTGATATGATTATTTGATGGTAATATATAGTAAATCCTTGAATAGTGACCTTTAGCCACCTAAACTGCAGATAGTAACAAGCCTCTATTTTGAGGCAGGGTTATATTAACAGAACAAATTTCAAACATATTTGACCATTTATGAAAAGTTTAGTGTTTTTCTATGACAGTCCTAATGATACTACTGCGCTGCCATGGTGCAGTCTGACTCACTATGGCCGTTTCTCAATATGCGTACTTGTCTGTATTTGTGTTTTCGCGTACTCATGAAATGTCATCAGTCAGAGACCTAGTACTTTTCCAATTCAAAGTACACATCTGGCTGAGAACGTGTGAAATACCCGGATGTGATCTCGCTCCTCCCTGCATCAGACCAGACTTGGGGAAACCAAATAACCCATAATGCATTTTGCAACAAACTTGGTGACAATGGCAGAAGAGAGATCACAGTAATAAATTGGAAATATTAGCGTCGTCGTTTAACAGACTGTAGGTTTACGAGTTTTTTCGGTGAGCATTAAGTTGTTTAAAATATTGATATGTTTCTCTGCAGTGGTTAATCATGAGATACAAGTCGTTCTGTGTACAACTGACAGTGTCCGTGTAAATTTATATTTGTTTCTGAGCAAATCTGCTTGGATGAGGGATAAATTCATGTTTAAAGCTATTTAAGTTGACTTTAACATTAGCATAGGTATAAATTAAAATAAATTAAAATCACAGCCGAGATGTGACATCATCAAGTAAGGTAGTGTTCCAATTGCACTTTAGCCTCGATGTGTTCTCATGTTCTTGCAAGTCCGTACTTCAGAGTCCGACTTGCAAGTACATTCTTGCCAAGTACGCGGGTACAGACTTGTGTACTTTGTGTTGAGAAACAGCCCATTTGTAGCTGAACCTACATGATGTCAGAGCATTTCAACCAATCAGAAAAATCCTCCCAAATTTTTGATTGGTTGAAATGCACTGACATCATATGGTTAATTTAAAATGGCAGCCTCCGTGACAACCTGCATGATGTGGGAATTCTGCCTTTCAGAGATGGATATGTTAGCTGTATGAGCTCTTTATTCTCAAACATTGTCATAATCACTGGTTTGTGTCATGACAGATCTTCCAAACTGTATTTGACAATCCTTTAACCATTTCAAAATAAAAGCATTTATTGTCAGTGTAGAGAAACGTGTTTAATTAATCCAATTATGTTTTTTCTCCAGCCTGTATTTGGAGGAATTTAGTAATATTATTAAAATAGCTATAACACAATTCTCAGTTTGGTGGAAACGTTGCATAAATGACCCCAGTATACTGTGGTTATAACATGTTCTCCACAATGTTGTTTTTGGCATTTTCTGAGAAGGAAAAGTTTTATTGTGAAAGGTCACTGATAAACTATAGAGCATTGTGGGACAAACAAATTGCAGGAAAGTAATAAATGAAAGAGTAAACTACCAGAGGAGATGAGCTTCATTCAAGGTATAGTAAATGGTAAATGGAGTGCATTCATACAGCGCTTTATTGACCTTAGCTAGGTCCCAAAGTGCTTTACAAGGCACCTCAGTCACCCTTTTACACACACACTCACACACCAATGGCTGCCATGCAAGGTGCTAGCCACCACTGGGAGTGTAACTGATGTATGATTGTTGTCATTTTATATTTCCCCAAACCCACTGTTTACTGCTTGATCATATTTCACTGTTGGTTTTCTTTATGTGTTTATACCTGTTTTTGTATTTATTTTGGGGAGCTTTTATTTTGGTAAACTTTATTTTCATTGTGCGACCTCTAACCCTTCGGTGATGTCACGTCCTGTGAAATCGCGGTAATTCTCCTCACTCGTTTTACGGGTGCCCTGAGGAGAGGTAAGGTTAACAAGTGTTTCAGGTTGTTAAGTGTTAAAATATGATTTAAAAAAAAAAGTTAAACAAGTACAAACTTCACGATACAGGTCTCACACGTCATCTGCTGTCATATTTTTATTTTGGCATTTGTGTTTATTTATTTATTGTCAGTCCAGCATGTTTATGGAGTATGAAGGCAGATTTTCCTGCAGGTTGTTTCTTTTTTTTGTTGTTGTTCCTTTGGTTTTAAAGGTGTGTCCGTGAAAGCTGGTTATCATAAGCAGCTGCTGGATTGATTGTTATCTGTTTTATACAGGAGAGAGACTAAATCCACCCCAGTCAGTAAGGCAGCAGTTGTCCTTGTCTTCTTTGATCACCCACTACACAACGCGGAGCCCATAACAGACTGGTGTCCGAATAGTCAAGGCACAGGAGCAACTTAGGGTTCACTGTCTTGCCCATGGACACTTCGACATTGTGGACAGGAGGAGCTCAGGATTCAAGGTATGCTTCAGATTTTTATTTTTGGCAAAGGCTAAACTTTAAAGTTTGCATTTTTTTAAGTTTCTCATCCATTGTAAACACCTGCAGTGCTACTATTGGGCCTGGGTGGGCTTGGGCTCACCCATTTTAGGCACCGGCTCACCAATTTTGACCCAGGTCCATAGTGAGTGATTTCGGACACAGTATTAGTTTTAATTCTAGCTGTTCATCCAATAAGCAGCCTGAGGAGAGCTTTGAGTGAAAGCTTCTCAGCCAATCAGCGGCTTGTTCTCCACGTGTGGACTCATAAGCCCGCCCACAGGCTGCATTGTCACCAGCAAGTCATCCAATGACACGAATAAAGTTGGCAAGCAAGCTTTTTAAGCAGCAAGCTCAACAGACAGACAGAGATGGGTAGCTAACAACAAAGCGTCAACATAGCAAAGCAGCTTGTTTACAATTAAATTCACCAAGAAACTCTCTGAGGAGCAGGAGTCGGTTTAAGTAACATGAGTGACGAGTTACCGTCCAGCTCGGCCGCCCTGTCCCCATCGAGTCCTCCCATAGGTAAGTTAGGCTTGCTGCAGGGGGGTGTATGTTTGTCCACTTCAGCAGAGCCACACAGGTGGGCTACTACTGAGTCGCTGTCACAAAAGCACTGAAGCAGAGATAAAGGGGACCCTGTTTTTTTTTTTTTTCTTTTTTTTTGCCTTATTTTAACTGGCCCGCCCAGTTTTCCAGAGGCCCGCCCACAAAATCCTGGCGCCGCTGGTGATTGTAGGCAAGCTAATGTGTGATTTGTTTGTGTTTGTTTCTGTTCAGAAACAGCAAATAACCATTACAAGCATTGGACCATCACTTCTGGTGGACACTTCTTTCGACTGGTACGCTACAGGTTGACCTAACTGCAAAAATGTGCAGCCTCCGTCTGTCAAACTTTGCCAGTGTTAATCTACCAAGTCACAACAGAACCACAACATTGTCCTCCTTCCTCATCAAGCTTTTATTTTGAAATATTTTCACAGACGCTATGTTTTTATTTATTTTGAACAGTATTTCATACTTGGGGTGTGGACATCATCTGTTTATCTTGATCACAGCCCCGGTTGTTATAAGAAAGCTGGCTTTATAATGACTGCCAGTTTTTATTTGAGGAAATAAAGTAAGATAAAGTGGCAGCTTGCAGTCCAGCTGTGCGGTAACACATCTGCTGGCAGAGGAAGGAAAATAAAAACACAGTTTACTCTGTCAAAGTTCAAATCAGTAGGCGACAGCTAGTCGAGACAAACAAATTCAGAAATGGAGACTGAAACACTGTCACTGTAATCGAGGTACAATCCACAAACTGCTGGTGGAAGTGGAAGAAAGTGATGGTTACTGAGTCCAAGTGTCCGAGCTTCAACAAATTTCCTCGAGGCTGAAAATGTTCATGTTCTTCACCACAATTTCCTTTGGTTTCCCGTTTTCAATTTGCATTTTAAAGGTGTTTACCTGCGCTTTTCTCTTTTATGTTAAATGCTTGTTGTAAAGATTTCTCTTGAATGTGTCAAACAAATACTTGAGTGAAAAGTTATTTTTCTGATTGGGAGTGCAGGCGTCTGTTTGATTCAGAATGCATGCAGCTGAATACGCTGAGTACCTGAAATGCTTACATCAGAATAAAAAATGATGCAGTTTAATTAAAAAATAAAAACAGTAGTTCACATGTCTGGAAAAAAACATCCTTGTAAAGCACTTCTATAAAATAAATAAAGTCCTTCATTTTTAAAGTAATTACAGACAGCAGCTGTCAGTCTTCCAGTCATTTTCAAAATTCTCTATGTGGACAAATTGTTGATTTTCTCTCCTATTCACACTCTGCAGCTCCGACATTACTTATAAGGTTTGCTGGGTTTTTTGAAAGGAAGCATTTACAATGCAGAGTGGCGAGGTGACATTGATTTTTTTAAACGACTATCCATATCCATATGCGATGCAACTGCACTCGGGCGTTCTTCTGCCTCAGATATGGTCTATTGATAACATATTTTCAAAAGCATGCTAAACAAAACACAAGGACCCTCCACAGAAATATTGCCTGTTCAAAGAACCCTGAACGATTCCCCGTCTGGCGCCCGAAAGGGATTCAACAAAGTCTGACAACCTCGTCATCATTAGTCACGCTCTCCAAAGCCACTCCATACTTCAATGGAGCCTCCTCTGATTGTGGATTTGCTTGTTAAAAGTTCTGTCAAAATAGATTTCGCCATTTTCTAATCCCTGCTCTCTCACCGTGAGCGGGCGATATCCGATGATAGAGTCGGTCGTAGATGGAGTAGATGGGTTGAGGTGGTGGTGGAATCACATCTAACTTTAATGAACGTGAGACTGAAAATTCAACCCACGCTTCATGCGGGACTCGTTGCAGGGATGAATGTGCTCCGGGTCAGAATCTTAACCGTGTTGGTCACTCATTAAAACCTCAACAGACTTCTGTTTGGGTCAATTTGGAAATCCAGAGAGCTCTGAGATCAATAAATACCTCCTAAGTGCAAGCTCTCGCTGGCCACACAAATATCGCCTCAAAATTAATATTTTCTGTATTTATGATGCCTGAGGGAAAGTTTTCTCTTTGGTAGAAATTTGCGGTGGATGTTTATAATCCCCCCAGGGCCCAGGAGCTCACATATAATTCAATCGGATTGAATAAAATTTTTGAAAATGTGTTGCATTTTGACGCCACATTATTCTGAGAAATCCTGTTGTGGTTCTGATGTGTGGTTCAAACTCTGAGTGTGTGATATTCAAAACTTTATAGTGGGATTGAGGAAAATGTGAAACAAACAAACAAACAAATGTAGATGGTTCTGATCCCAGCAGACACCTGGATTCAGCAACATGTTCCACGGATGTGGGAAAATAATACAAGATTTGTATTGTGTAGTGTATATACACACACATTTATGTGTTAAGGTCAGGGCAAATCTGAAATTAAATCTGAGAGAGCACAAACCTCAACAAAAGCATGATCCATGGTCTATGTCGGCTGTCCACCAGATTTTCTCATACAGTATACGTATAGATTATCATCCTACATGTTGATAGACTTTCAACTACATCCAATAAGATTAAGTTATTCTTTTTAAAGCATTTGGCCATAAGAGATCAGACTTTCTAAGGTTTCTGGACAAGACAGGATCTCATCTTCTGACCTTGCCAAAAATGTAATAATTTGCTCCTCATAATACCTTCTCAGTAATAACCGAATACATGCAACTAACCTAACACAAGGAATTTCATGCAGACAAAAGAAACTAGATCACAGACATATAGGATGGAGCACCTAATTTGTTTAACTGTTGCAGTGTTACAGTAAGTAAAATACACATTAAGCTGCCTGTTAAACAGTTCGTATTAATTACATAACTTTTTGTCATGTAAAACAAATGCAAAATATCCACAATTTGTGTTTGCTGTGTTTCTGATGGGAGGTCTGACTGGGTGTGTGTGTTGTTTATTCTGCTGCAGTGCTGGGAGCTACATAGTTATATATGGTGTCCCATTTAGACCTCTGCTAATCTGGTAAAGTTGGAGAGTTTATATCTTAATCAGGGTGATTTAATCCAACATTTATTGTCACCTAGCAACCGAACTGAAGCCACGTTCAGCAACATCTTGTAAAAATTGTTACAAGTTGTTTCTAATTGAACCATTTGCAACTTGACAAACATCAGAATCAAATTACACTTCACAGGATATATATTTTTTTGATTTTTGATACAAAGAAGTAAATGTGATTTAACTTTTATCACAAACAGAAATTTAGTAATTTTTTGGGGGTAACAAGTAAGTGAACAACATATCCAGCGATATGATCTAAAAGGATTACAAGGAAATTTCAGGTTCAGGAAGTTGACAGAGAACAACTTCCTGTATAAATGCTTCTGTAGGACTGGACCCCCCTTGTATCTAGATGCTGATGTTGGTGGACCAGAAGGATGGAGGACTGAGAAGAGGCTCTGGATATGAGGTGTAGATGGGGAGAAAGAGGATGGTGATCACATTGGTCTGAAAGGCAGAATGACAAACAGTTTGGAGTTTTAACAAGCAGGGGAGAGATGCTGATTGGCTCAGAGATCCAGAAGATTACTGGACCAGTAAAGTGAAATTATGAATGGAGTGAGTTTGACAATGTGTGGAAGTGACAGTCAAGCAGCCCAGTGTTAAATGAACCTGCAGGTGGAAGGGGACAGATCTTCTTTATTGAACTTGTGCTAAAAGCTTCATTTAAAAACTTGTGGAAAAAATGTATTTTAAGATTGAAAGTGACTTTTGATTTAAACTAATTCAATGATTTTTGAATTAAACTTGAGTATTTTTGATTGAGTGACCATTGTGCTGGATGCTCTTCTGCATTGGCTTCAGTTTGGAGGCCCAGTGGTTCCATCAGTCTTTGATATACAGTCAGTGTGTATGAGTGAGAGGCTTTTAGAGTAAAATGTCTGTGGTAATGATTTGCCTGTATAAGATTTAATGTTGATGGACATGAAGTGCTTCTACTAAAAACATGGAGCTGAGCCCTGAACTGTAACCCGGGCTTTCCTGATCCACAGGTGATGTGTCAACCGAACCCCACAGACATGCAGGTGCGCAGAGAGACTGTGTGTCAGTCATGTCTGCTGAGCCGCGATTGAAGAATGAGTGGCGGCGTCCCACTGTGTTCGAGGAGAGACGGATCAAAGGCTGCAGCGGGGAGCGAGCTCTTTAAATGACACGGGGAGCGAGGCGGCATTCACATCAGACAATAATCCTCTGCTAAATAAACCCTGCGAGCAAAAATCAATGAAGCCACGATGTCTCATTCATCTTTTTTCACCACGAGGAGCGACGTCGCTCCACCAGGCCTTTTACCTTTCACCTGTGAAGTCTTTGGGGGCTGAAATGTGAAAGTAAAGCTTTGGACACAACAAACCTTACACATATTAAATAGCTTCAGATGAGTCAGTCGTGGTTTACAAAAATAAATCAGAACCTCTTTCCTTTCCTTTCCTTCCATGTTCTTTTGTTACTCAATGCTTTGTTAGAGGCATTTTGTTTTATCACTGGGAATAACTAATATCTTGCTTTTTGTAAATATACTGTAAGAGAATACATTGCACTATACAACAGATTGACAATCCAAAAACTCTTGTTTGAGAAATTAAGAAGCCAAATGTTTGTGGACAGCCTCTGGTTTCAGGCCTGACATCCATTATATCTAGTCCAACAGTCCTGGGCCCTGGGTCTACCAGGACTCAAGAACCTTTTTTACCAAATATCATCGTTTATATTTTGTTGTCTAGAGTATTTACTCAAATAAAAACTTTTATTTATTCATTTAAAATCTGATAATGTCCAGATTTGTGGTTGATCTGAACTAATAAAGGGCAGACCTCAAATACAGACCACAGAAACAAACGGTGATGAATGAGTTAAACATAGGGTGCCTGCAAATATTTCACAATAAAAGCTTGTTTAAGAAAGGACAGATTTCTGTCCACTGTAATGCTACTAGTGGTGTTTTATTTTGAAATGGTTACAAGATGTGTTGAGTTTGTATTTGCGGCTCAGTGATTCACGTTAAAGTTCCAAAATGAGGTTTAATACTGAAATATGGCTGAACAGTTCAAACAGAGGAAATTAGAAACAAAGTCTCACCTCTAGTACAAGCCGACCTCAGATAGAGGCTTGTTACCTTTTGCAGTTTGGCAGCGACCACTGTTGGAGGGCTTGAGGTGCAGGAGTTTAACTTTTCTTCATACAACTTGATACTAATCATGAGTGAGTTAAACACCGTGGCCTATCATAACTAAAGGATTTCATATTAAAGTTATTTTTATTATTGCAGTTTACAGTAAATTACTGTTTGATGAAATGTGTTGTTTTTTGTTAGTTTTTTCCTGACCGTACAGGAACAAAACGTCGCCTCCCTGCAGGCTCGTCTGAGTGGTTGTGCTGAGGTCTGACTTACAGCAGGTGCACTGTGGGTTTGATTCGACAGAGAGGCAGCTTCTTGTTGTTGTTGTTGTTGTGGTGCAGTGCTACAAAACATCAAACCAGCCGAGTTACAACAGCCTGAGGGCGTCACACCCGATGGAAAAGTGTGGAGGGAAAAGTTTTGTGTTGTGTTTTTGTGTCGGGGAGGGGCGGCAGTGGTGTGATTGATTTCTAGAAAGTCAAAGGAGCTGCCGAATGTTTTGTTAGAAACACTGAGAAGAGCAGGTTTTCCACTGCATGCAGGTGATCCTCATTAAATTGGAAAATGATCATGTGACTCAGTTTTTCTCCTCAGGCATGTGTGTCCAGGTGAATCACAGGTAAAATCAATGTTTGCATGAAAAATATAGAAGCCAGAAATACGAAGATTCACCATCTTATACAACTTATAGTACGATCAGATCCATGCCACATCACAAAGAAACAAAGCAACACTGTGGGCGGCTGTGGCTCAGGTGGTAGAGCTGGTTGTCTATGAATCATAAGATCATGGGTTCAATTTCCAGTTCTTCCTGTCCACATATCAAAGTTTCCACTGATGTCCACTAAGCTGCTCCCAATGGTGCGAGCACCTTGCAGGACAGCTCTGTAGCCATTGGTGTGTGAGTGAATGTGTAATGTGCTTTGGGACATAGCGATGGTCAAACAGCACTATATATATATATGTACTCCATTTAACTCTGCAAACTAACAAGAATTCAAATGTCAAAAATAGTTGTTCTGTGCAAGTGAATGATCAGTGGAGTGGTTTTAGATTTGGGACCAGAATAACCGGTGGCTAATGAAGATGGCGGCACTCTGAGGCTAAAGGCAAAATATTCAGTGTGATCAGTGTAAGGAAGTGAACAAATCTGAAAATCCAAATGCAGCGTGTGAGGAAACGTCCAGGAAACTACAACACATCTAACACGGAGAACAAAGCACAGATTTTGTTCTTAAAGATTTTTATTTATTTTTTTTACATATTAAGACTTGAATGAAACTGAATGAATTATTTCTATAATTAAAAATATTTTATTTTTATAGAATTTATTTATTCATTTACTTAGGCTATTACTTTTTTATTTTGTCATTTATTAAACAAATTAAACCAGACAGTTAAACAAAGTCTAAGTTTGTACCACTATAGTTACTACCCCTGCTGCTAGTACTACTAACATATTTCCACCAATAGACTTTTTTAGTCTGATACAAGGCAGCCTCTATTAGAGGCAGTTTGTATTAGAGGCAGCACTTTTTTTCTTATATCCCATTTGACTGTGTGGTCATTTGGTCATACTTTAGTACAATGCGAGTTACATAAAAAAAAAGAGTGAAAGAGTTAAATTTCTGGAGTTTATTCTGTAAGTTTAACTTCAGCTTGTGCTCGGGGATAATTTTTGATGGTTTTCAGGATACATTCACTGGGTGTTGAGGAGCATGATTGAACACTGGGATGGGTGTTGATTGCTGGGTGGCGACAACAACATATTTACTGTCTTAATATGATCCACCGTGTAGGTCGTTGAGGTGTAAAATACAAACACCTGAAAACAAAGTTTGTACTTGAAATTTTTTCCAAAGTCATGACAGAGTTTAACTTTTGAAATAAGTGAAATACTGTAGTGATCACTGAGCCTGACGTTTGGACTGTTCAGCTGCAAGGACTTCTGGGAATGTTACATGTTGCAGTTAATTGTTGTTGATTATAATGTTGTGTTCATGTTTGTGTTGTGTGGGGTTTATAGTAACGTGATGGAGGAGGTGTTAGTGTTTCATGTGTTACAGTGATGTAGGCAGTACTGATGGAGTTGGGGCATTAAAAGTCTTCCGGATGCTAATTCAGCGCAGGTAATGCTTATCTCAAAATAAAAGCACTACTTGAGCTCTTGCCATGCGTCAAAATGACACGTGTGACCACCGGACCAATGAGATTTTGGTCGGACGTGAGCTCATCGACCAACTAATCAACCAGCCAACTGAAAGGTGTAAGTCCTAGTGTTTTTGTCGTCATTACCCCCGTTAAGTGTTAAAGTATCAACTCCATGACAGAGTTTACATAAAATGAAGTCCAGGTGAGAGTTGCATTTTACCTTAGATGGGATCATGAGATTAGTTTTTTAACTCCCAGAACTGTTCAGTTTTAACTCCTGAAAGCAGTTAAGAGATCAACTCTGTGAAAAGTGTTATTTTAATCCTGTACTCTGCCCTGGAGTGAATTTGATGACCTCACTTGTACACTGAAATTTACTTGATTTTAACTCCAATGAAGCTTATTCCAAAGACCAGAATTTGTTGTCTATGGATCAAAAGGTTCAGGTTCAGATTACTTTATTCATACCCATGGGTAGATTTTTTTTGCAGTTGGGTTCAAACATCTCACATCAGGCACAAATATTACACAAGTAACAGTGAAATTCTAGCATGAGCTGACAGTAAAACAGAAAATAAAACATTAAAATGCCCTAAAAATGCCCTAAAAATGTTACATTTACTGTTGTAGATACAACACTTCTTTTAACCATTTCAAAATAAAAGCCCACTATTAGTATTTAAGTAGACATAAACCCTTTTTCTGTCAAACACCTGCAGGCACAATACATGTTTAGTTCAACCCACCCTGTTTTTTTCCTCGTCTCTCTGTCAGTGTTGATAATAACACTGACGGCTATCAGCGACACAGCTTTTAAATGACTACTGAGGAAAAACCAGACCTCTGATACTGAGCCGACCTCCTCTGCAGCAGCAGTAATTATTATGCACGGCCACTTGACACTGCTGAAGATGATTGCACTTTGTGTTGTGTGGTCACATGGCAAATGGAGGTGGCAGGTTTAAAAACAGAGGGAAAAAACAGGTAGGAACTTCATTTAATCATCAAACATTTTGACCAAAAAAAAAAAGACGTGGCAGTGTGATCATGTACACACTGTTTATGATGATTAGTGCTGTATTAATGGTCTCACAGTGGTGAGTATTTCCTCTGCAGTCAGCAGCAGGTGTCTTCAGGTCAGTGATGTCTACAGTCACTGTCTGATAGAAAGATTTTCCTTTAATACTACTACTACTACTACATCTACTACTGCAGATACTGCGAGTGGAAGTGTTACTCCCACCGGTCCTCCTGTGATTGTTAGTGCTGCTTCATGTCGTCTCAGTCATATCTAAACTCCCAGCCTGAGATTCAGGGCTCTTACTCCTCATTTCATCATTGGACGGTAAATTATACCAGATGAGGGGAGCCGAGCATCCTGGGAGAACCGGCCAGCGTTTTGCCAATCTGTTGCCGTGGTGACGGCTGTGGATGGCTATGATTCGCCCTCTCGCTCTCTCTTTTGCTTTGTCTCTGTTCCCCCACCCCTCACCCTCACCCTCTGCTCCCGTCGTGTTCGTTACATGCATTATGTTTGACAGTTTAAATGAGGTTTTTTTTTTTCTTCCCATGTCTCTCTGTTTCTTCTTCTTCTTCTTCTTCTTCTTCTTCTCTTGCAGTAGTTTGCCAGCCCCTCTTCTTCTTCTCTGCCTCCACATCTGAGTCCTCTCTCCTCCCTCCCTTTGTCTCTCCCTCTTGCCTCTCTTCACCTCACTGATGGTTAGAGCTTAGAGTCTATTCACCAGAGAGATGAAGCAACAGCTTTCCACTGCCTCCCCTCCTCCTCCTCCTCCTTCATCCCACCATCCCTGCATCCCTCCTCTCTAAACCCCACAGACACATTAATCCTTCGCTCAGGCTCAGTTTACAGACACAATGGGCCTCACAGAATTGGACTTGAGATAATTGTGTTGCTATCCCATTTCATCTGGAATGGAATCGGGTGGCGCTCGCCACAAAGCTCTGGGTACCCCGCCTCGACACACACACATGCACACAGACACACACACACACACACACACAGATGGAGTAGGTTTTGGCGTGTGCCACTCTGTAATTATTTCCCCCTTTATTCATAATCATCATCATGAAAATTCACCACCACGGGCTCGATTCGACGCTCCTCTGGCCCCCGCCAGTGTCTGTTTGATGTGTTGTCATGACGATATGGAGGCAATATGGTGCCTGCCCGGTGCCCGCGTTGTTGCACGGGACTGTGGGTAATTAACGACCGCGCCAATATGGCCGAACACCTGCTCTGGCAGGCCCCGCCGGTCATCTGGGTTGGCAACCCCTCGACCTCCCAACAAACACCAGGAGGGAGGAAACGGTCGGGTGGAAACTCGTTAAAGTGGGAAGACGATTGTGTTGCAAACAGGTGGAAAGTGTCAGGTGGAGCATCGGGGGAGGACGGATTGACGATTGTGTGATTTGTTTGCAAAGAAAAACGTTTTTTGTTTGGAAAATTAAGAAGCCAAAAGGTTTCAGGCTTCAGACTTTTCACCAGATCCATCAGAATAAAATAGTCCTTGGTCCTGGGTCCTGGGTCTAACCCATAATGATTCTGATAAATGTGAGCGACTGGATACCCAGTGAGGGATGAGGGGATGAATAGTGTCTCTATGTATCTTCTGTATTTTCAAAAAAAAGAAAAAACACCAGATTTGAAGCCAGATGTCTGACAATAGGCCGGGAAAAAACAGCATTCAATAAAATAAAACTAGTGTGCTTGCAAATATTTCACAATAAAAGCCTACTTGCAAAATGAAGGGTTTCTGCATAGGTTAACACTAGTTGAGGGCTTTTATTTTGAAATTGTTAGAAGAAGTGTTGAGTTTGTATTAAGTGCCAGTGTTTTGATCTGCTCCTGATCTCATCTGAAGAATCAAAACTGTGAAAAACATTTTATTATATGATAATTATTAAAGTGAAAAAAGCAACTACTCTCAAGTTCACCAAAGTCTCAGAGTTTCTGTGATGTATCCACAGCCTAATAAGAAAACAGAGCAGTGATGTGGGACTCGCATTGTGCAACATGTTGTCACTTGTTTCAAAATCAACATTATACTTGTGCGTGTGGAAACACATCACTGTGCTGCATACTGATGTAAAACAGTCAGAACTTGA
This sequence comes from Pseudochromis fuscus, assembly GCA_900323345.1. Taxonomy (NCBI): domain Eukaryota; kingdom Metazoa; phylum Chordata; class Actinopteri; family Pseudochromidae; genus Pseudochromis; species Pseudochromis fuscus. The sequence continues at coordinate 30,767 of OOFC01009694.1, forward strand.
CCATTATTGAGTAAATTGAAGGAAGTGTTGGCAGGTCTGTGTTTGGTATGTTGTTCACAGCTAAAGTTGTGTGAACACGGATTCTCTAGAGTTGAACTTTAATATTTAAGTTAATAAACTAATTAACAAAGACCGACTGAGTTTATTGCAGAGCCTTATCCTAATATGAAATATTTTTTTAATTTTCCTTTGCTGGAACAAAGGAGCTCATCTCAAACCTTGAAAAACAGCCTCAGATGTAAAGTGTTGCAAACATTCGCTTCATGTTTTCTCTTTCAGTCCTCAGTAAAGAATTTCTTTTTGCATATTTTTCCTCGATGTTATGTTAAAAGAAAAATAAAGAAATGTTTTCTCTCTTTTCTCTATAACCAATGTGCACTTTTTATTGTGGAAGCTGCATCATTTACATCCAAACATTTGATTTAAATTTTAGGTGCAAAAATCAATGAGTTTTTTTAATCACAATTTACAACACAATTGAAACTAGCTTCCTTTGATGTGACACTAAGTGGCTTTATCTCCATGATGATAAAGTTGGAAAGCGGTGGAAATGAGATGAGTCTTCATCTTCACATCCTCCACAAAGTCTGATCTGTGGTATTTCAGGATTTTGTCAATCAACAAAAACAAACTTTGGCTAATAATTATTGAAGAAGTGAAGTGAGACACAGACACAGCGGTGCATGCAGTGTTCTTCCTCTCTGCCTACATGCTTCACCCTTTGTCCCATTATCTTTTGTTCTGCGTTTGATCTGCTGATTACATAATTGCCATTGTATAACCGTCTTTATATAAAACTGACCTGCATAATCAGGCCGACTTAGTTTCTCTCAGACCAAAAATAAAAATAAATACAGGATTATGTAAACTGATATTTACTGCCACGGGTCATTGACGTTTATTAGGATTATGTTGGATTATTATTTAGAAAAATAAAGTTATATAATTCATCTTTTTTCTTTGATCTTTGTTTGTTTGAAGATTTTTCATTGGATCTGAGTTTATTTACCTACTAATTCTGGTGGATGAAGAAAACCAGTTGGACTACTTGCAGTCTGCCTTTGTCTTTGTCGTCATTTTTCAGCAGTTGCACCTTCAAATTTTTGTTACTTTGTTTCATTGGAAATAAATCTTTGCTTTCTTTTTTTAAATTCTCATTACCGTATTTTCCGGACTATAAGTCGCTACTTTTTTTTCCAACGCTTTGAACCCTGTGGCTTGAACACCGGTGTGGCTCATGTATCGGTGGCATGAAGCTCATTGGCTTTTTACAAACTAGCAAGCTCCGTGCCGCCGATACATTTAGCCTCGTCACATCAGACCCGGTCAGAGTGGACCACATGAAACTGTTTGAATAAATTCAATAGCGGCTTATAGACAGGTGCGCTCAATAGTCTGGAAAATACGGTATTCTCTGGCATGACACCCTGTTAATATTATATTGTGAAATTACTAAAACAAAATACAGTTATTTATCATATTTAATTAAATCACAGCTTGAAACAATGAAACTGTTAAAAAAATAATAATATTGAACATTTTATCTTTGAAGATATCAGTCAAGTAACAAACAAATATCTGTGATGTTACAGAGCCAAACCTTCACTTTAATGGTCCTGCTGAAAAGTGGCTAGTCAGCACATTTTATTTAATCTCAATTACAGATTATTTATAAGTTTAGCAAAAACTGAAATACACGTAATGAATTCTGCTTGTTTACAGTGCATTTTAGCAAATGTGTTGTTTTGAATTCACCCCAAATCCTCCCACACCAGCTGTCTGTTGGCCATTCAGTAGTATGTGGGGATGCATCTGTTTCATGTATGAACAGTGCAGCTGTTTTAGGGATTATGTGTATTGGCAGTATTATCATATAATTTGCTGCCATGCTAGCCGTCAATTAAAGTCTGGAGAACCAAATGAGGCTCAAGAGCCCCACAATGAGAAGCCCTGCACGACAGACGAGCTCTTTGTCGGAGGAATCTGATTGGCCATTCCTTCTTCGCTTCACCATCTAAACCCAGTGTTTTCAGCGTGTCATAATATATAACTATTAAAGTACAGTAAAGCTAAGTAATGATGTAGCTTTTCTTATTTTCTGAATATTACAGCTATCATCCTATGTATGTATTTATGTTTCATTTTCTATTCCTTGAATGACAGGTTGTTGTTGTCAGTATGTTTGTGTGAGGAATCTGATTAAGTTAACTGGTGGAAATTCCTCCTTCTTCATGACATCATGTTGGACACACCAAACCTCCCAGGTGTAGTAATTCGTATTATGGCAAGAACCTCTCAGCGAAGAAAAGACAAACATCTGTCGTCATTAGTTTAAAATGTGAAGGTCAGTCAGTCGAGTGAATGTCCAAAAAGTTTCTCAAAAAAACAATCCTCCATCAAAATCATGTATGATCTCCACCAGATTGTCTCAGATTGTGGACATTAACATCCTGTACGTGTGTGTCGGATTAAATATGTGACAAAGTTGTGAATTTTACCACAAGAGCAGTGTTTTCAGTTTCCTGCCGCTTCCTTCTTCTTCCTCTGTCTCAGAGATGCAGCGATGGTGTTTTACTGGCCCCTGATCATCCAGGTCTGTTCAGCTGTTTTTCTGTGGTGTTGTTAACAATAAACCAGCGGAGGTAACAGCACCTCAGATTTGAGCTCACGTCGATGCTTCCCAGACACATGCAGACATCAGCGAGGACTCCATGGTGGAACCACTGCAAAGAAAACCACCATGCATGTGGTATGGATGTGGTTTCCAGTGTGAAGCCTGGAGGGGGAGCTATGATGGTGACTGGGAAAGAAAACATTCAACCAGAAGAGCAATCATCATGTGTGTTGGTTTTTCAGCAGAACACGTCTCCTCCTCGCTCTGTAGGATGTGACGGAGTGAGGGAGTGCTGCGTCACATGACCTCTGACCTCAACAATCACCTCCCCTGAACCCAGCTGACATGGTTTGGTGGTGAGTTGAGGGGAAAAAAACAGCACACTTAGGAACTCCTTCAAAATAAAAGCTCCAGGTGATGCTTTCACCTCATGAAGCTGGTGTAGAATGAAGTCTGTGCATAGCTCAAACATTTTGAACATATTTCTGATCTGTTTACTCTGCCAAATGTTAAGAATTGTGATTGTTTAGTGTAGATAGATAAAAACTGGTTTACTGAGCAAACGCTGAAGTCACTGATACTTGATGAAGCCTCTCTTGGATTTAATTTTTGCTTCACACCAGTGGATACACAGAGCTGCAATGAAATCTGTTGTTCCATGATGTTCAGTAGTCGTCAGTGTTATTACTGCTGCATCATTCATTGTGTGTACAAGTAAATAGGTTTGCAGGCGGGTTGGGGGATTTATTTTTCTGTTTTTAAAGGTGTGAAGATCAAAACAAATTTGTAACCACTGCTGTAAATTATATTTTTTGATACCCAGGAGCAAAAGAAATACAAGAATAATCCTGTTACTTCAGTTTAGGTAGGTTTATCTTTTCCTCCTTTTGTTGCCTTTTTTTCTCTTTTCTGTGTCTTTCTCTCTTTTCCTCTCTCCTCCACCTCAGACCACAATCTCCCCATCAGGTCCTTCCCCCTCCGGCCTGTAGGGGTCACTGTGCCTCTTCGTCAGCCCCGGCCCCCTCGGTGCGACTGCAGCCCCTGTAGTGAAACGCCTCCCAGGCATCATTTTCTTGGTCAAAGTATAAAATGTTTTTTTTTTTTTTTTTTTGCATAATGGAAGCTGGAGAATATTAACGGGGCAAATATCTGATTTCATGCAAAAGAAAATATCTGATGTACAGAAAGGAATATTAAACATGTCTCCTGGTATTGTAGTTTTTAGGGTGACTCGCTGCTAAACAAAAAGAGCTTCTCGCTCTCAC
>OOFC01009705.1:0-14860 GCA_900323345.1 Pseudochromis fuscus
CCTACCTCCGCAAGAGCGTGTCAGCGGACGACCACCTGGACATCGGCTCTGACTACAGCTCAGGGACTGTGGCCGACAGCAAGCCGAGCCGCGGCAGCAAGGGGAGGCTGAAGAGGAAGTTTGTAAGTTTGATCCCACACTTCCAGCTTTAAGCCCCTTTGAAAGAAAATCAGCTAAAATCCTGCGTCATCCCTGAGTAATTCACTCTGACATGTGTTCACACATATACCGGTGCACTAAGTACAACACAGTGACACACTGTCACCCTTGTCCCTGACTTAGACAAACATGTTGAAAGTGGTCTCTTAAAGTCTGGTGCAGTACATGAGGCTGTTTAATAGGACCTGACTCACTGTGAGCTCTCAGATGAAGACAGCCTCACTCTCTGCACTTCATACGTCTGTCTCTCTATCACTCATACGCTCCTTCCTTCTAATCTTTAATTCATTTATATAATTCGCATTGGCCTTTATGTGTCCTACTTGCAGCGCTCTGGCTTTTATGTGACTCTTTGACATTACAGGGTAAATCTCACTTGTCATCCTTAAAGGGAGAGAGCGAGAAATCAGAAGGCGACATTTTTACCATAACACGGCATTAAAGAAAAGTTGAAATCATCCATCACAAAAAAAACAACACACTGAGTATAGTTCATGATGCACGAAGGACATGGAGACAAACATTCAGAATCAGGAGTGCAGCAAAAAAATGTAAAGCTGAAAGTCCTACGAATACTGTGACAGTATTATTGCTGTTTTGTACATAATACTTCTTAATACTACTACTACTTCTTCTACTGGTTTTAATGAAGCTTGCTAATGTACCTAGTTGATCTAAAACACAATCAATGAAGGCCCTAGGACCCCTAGCCTATCACCATACACACGCGTGAGCAGTGATTCCTAACACGTCTCTGGGGGTCATCAGGTTAAAACCTCCCTTCAACGGTGTTTCACCTACTTAGTTCCACCACACCTCCAGGAGGCTAGGCGGTGAACTCTGGCGTCCCAGAGTCACCCCCCCAGTGCTAGTTCACACTGCTCCTACACTAGCCAAACACTGAGACTACACAAACCAACTCACCAAACTTGCTACTACAACATGCTAATGCTAAGCACTGAGATGCTTTTAATACTTAAAACTCACCACAGGCAAAAGCTCAACCTAGACAAACTATACAATGCTAATGCTAACTGCTAGTGCTAACTGCTAATGCTAACTGCTAGTGCTAACTGCTAAAACAAGCTCACCACACCGAAAGCCTATACAAGCAACCTTAGGCCCAACATGTTAATGCTAATTGCTAGCTGCTAATGCGATCTAATACGATGCTAGTGCTAATTACTAAGTGCTAAAATACTTTGATACTACAACAGCTTTTAGCTAGTGTTAAATACTACTATGCTAAGTTCAGCATCTGCCTAGTTATCATTTTTGTTTGAAGTTTATTTTTGCCTAATCTGTGAAGATGAGCTACTTGAAAAGTGTGTGCATATGAGAAGTTGCTATAATGTATACCAAGTGTAATTATACAGGGGTTTTATCACTCCTTTTGTACAGTTTGGATAATCAAGCTGCTTCTGTTTTGGATATCAGTGGCTGCTGGTTAGAGAGTGGCCTCCTATCTTTTGTTTTTAGTTGGTTTCAATAAGCTACAGTAGGATATGATGCACTGGATCTTTTGCCAGACATGGGCAGCAGGCTTGGTGCATGTACATTAAAAATTAAAGACCTGTATATTGTCTCTTGGTCATTGAATCAGGTAACTGGATACCTCATTACCAGCCCCAGCTTTGTAATTGGTTCTCCAATGTCAGAGGTGCAACAGGAGAGCAGTGTAGGGAGGGTGTAGTGTGGTGGGACAACTTAAGTTGTGTGTTTTTTAAGTAGCATACTGCTGGATGTGGATGGATGCTGCCTGAAATGTGCTTTTTTTTAATTATATATTTTTTAAATCTAATCTTAGCAGCTAACCATCTGGACTTGAAACAAATTTCACACTCCAAGGAATGAAAGGACTTTTTTTTTTAATCTTATTTACCATTTTGATTGAGATCTCGCTTTTTGGAGATAGAGCACTCTTCATGATCACAAGTCAGACCTGCAGCTCCGTCAGCTGACTGAACAAAAGAGGAAGAAATTAATTACACAGACTTTTTATCACAGTTTGTCGTCCAGACTGGAAATGGGAACAGCTCTGGATCTGATGACCTGCCGGCTGTGTTTTGGGGTGAGAGCTCTTGCACTCTTGTCTCGTAACAGCAGACAGCGTTAGAGGCAGATACCTCGTTCCTGCCGTGATATCAAAATATAGCTTCACATCCAAATGGTTTACTGTCTTACGCAATATAATACACTCAGTGGATGCTTTTATTCAAACCGTGCGTCTCCACGGGGAGAGTGATTCTGCTGGCCAGACGGAAAACAGACAGCAGATATAAAAGCATATTAAAAGACCATCAGAGAGACAGGTTATATAAGGCAGCAACACTTTTCTTCCCCATACTACCTCTATGTATTATTACCTTCCTCTTACTCTTACTGTCTTTTAAAATTACCAAAACAATACTTTCTTTTTGACTGATTTATGCCACTTCTCTTCTCTATGTCTCTACCCTCCTTTTCTTTCCTCTGTACAAAAAGCCGAGCAGCAGCAGCAGCAGCAGTGTTGGCACGTTTGTTATGGATACAAGGAGAATACATTTGCAGCGGTGCATTGTTGCTCAACACCTATATGCTCCTCAGAGCGCCGCGTGCTTCGTGAAAATTACAGCGACACAAACAGCTGCAGCTTAGCGGCTTGCCGGCAACACAAACGGTGCTGCATTGTTTGGTGTGTTACTACGGAGAGGACTGTGAGCTGGTGTGTGCTCTAAAGGATCCACAGTTTGTGCAGAAGCAGCCCAGTTTGTGAGTCTAAATGTCATAGATGAGTAGTATTCAGTATTTATGAGTGAGAGATTGTAATTTTGGTTAAAAAAAGGAAAAGGGCAGATACAGTGTAGAGGTGATTGTGTGTTGTGGTGAAGTAAAGAGAGAAAGGGAAAGAGGAGTGAGCGAAAGGGCAGAGAGTGTAACTGTGTGTTTGTAACTCTGCCAAACTGTGCATTACAGTAAAAGTTAATTATCCTCTGTAACAGTATCATCTCGTCTCGGGCAGTTTTCCCTCTTGACTTTTCTACGTTCACGGTCACATCTCTTCAAGCTCAGCAGCATGCAGCACAAAGCTGTTTTTCATCTGAAAATACAAACCAACAGAAGCTGCTGCATGAGCTTTGCTTCCCCCTTAGACTGTGCAGAGACTGGATGAAGTTTGTGGACTGGAGTTTGGCATTAGGACGCCACCATGTTGGTCGTTTGGAGCCAGAAGTGACCATATTTGGATGAGGAGGGAGGAGGTGGATATGCAGTGTGTGATTTAACCTTTTAATAAAGCTGACAGAGTGTGTGTGTCAGTGTGTAGTGTTACGCTAAAGCTAAAATGTGCCACATAAACAGCAGCTCATCCTCCATCTGTCGCTTTGCACCTGATAAACAAAGATCTCCTTAGGATTGGATGGCAGTGTGTGTGTTTACCTCTGTGTACATGGATGTGTGTGCAGTATGTGTTATATCCAGGCGCTGCTGTTTCCTGTTGCGATGCTGTAAACATCGCCGTCTACTGAACCTTCTGCAGTTTGTATCTCGTTCCTTGCACTGCCCCACAGTTTTGAGTTGACATCTGGTTACTGATCTGAAGTCACCTTCATGCTCCTGGAAGCATCTGCAGATGATGACAAGTTCTACTGGAGGGAAGGATCTGTTTTAAAATAGTCTGGACTGTAGCCACAGATGTAATTGATCACCTACTGTGTTTACAGATCTCAAGGAGCCTGTTCTTATGACACCAGTGAGCTTCAAAAATCAGCATCCATTCAAAGATTAGTGTTTTCATCAACTGTAATTTAATCTCTTCACATGCTGCAATATGAATACGTGCGTGTGTGTTTTTATTTATGTAGGTGTCTGATGTGCAAATGCACTCGAAGCTTTTGTACGTCAAGCCGAGGGTCTGAGTAACAACATGATCAGAGTACAGAGCGTATCATTTCTGTTGATTGGACGGCTGTGACTACATAATGCGTCGTTCGTGGTTATTTTTCACCAATTTAGTCTGACACATCGTCTGATGACTCAAGTTTCTCTATTAAATGGAACAAGGTGGAGTCCATCCACTCATAAATCAGGGAATACAAATAATTGTCACAATTTCCTGATTCCCGGGAAACCCACAGGATACACCGCAAGACAAATTTTAAACAAATCATGTATCATGGACACATACTCATACACATTCAGGATTCCTTGTACAGTACTGGCAGGAAACTCAGTGGTACTTAGATTGTCAAATAAGGCAAATTATATTCAGCGGGCTGCTTTGGTCGAAAGGCTCGGGGTTTGGCTGGATTGGTTTAAGAAACATGCCACTGCTCCCTGTGGTTAGACTCTCTCTGGAATCATTTACGCCGTCAGGAAACAGGCACAGGCTGTGCTCATACATAATCATTCATTTACACACACTTAAGACAGATGAAAAATAGCCAGAGAACATCTTGCATAAATGCAGATATCAGATATTGAATGGTCCAGAGAGGAGCTTACAAGTGATCTGGTACTGTCAGTGCTGAAGTCTGTCTTAACACCTGCTCTGTTTGTTAACGCAGCTCATTTGCATCTCTGACAGAAACATTCACCTGAGGTAGGGACTTGATTTAACAGCACTAATGCTCGTACAAAGCAGTTACTTTATATTTATATATTTTTTTATTACAATTGGTAAAAAGCAGTCTCACCATCTGCTCATGAAATACCTCGAGTGATTCTTAAATCCAGGAATAGAGAATATATTGTGAAGAATGATGCTCCCTCGTCCTCTCAGGGATTAGAGAGTGAAAGAGAAGCATCTTCACAGTTTGAAATGGGCTCGACGGCAGTTAAGTTGTTTATTTCCCATCTGTTTCAACCAGTCCAGACACACACACACACAAAAAAAACTCTTTTTGGATGCAATGTGTTGTTTTTCAATGAATCACGGAGCTTTGTGTTTGCTAAGTCACCATCTGATGTATCCCCTGACGGCGTGTAAACCTCATGGTTGTCAGAGCACATCACACCAAATGATTATCTTAAGGCTTAAATACAGCAAACCGCAGTGAGGAGAATACCTGGAGAGTAACAAAAAATGACATAGTATTGTGTTTTGGTGCGATGCTGAAGTTAAAACTTTGTTAATGATGATTCATGTTTATAAACCTGAGACATTTAATCACACTCACCTCAATTTGTAATGATCACATGTTCTGATCATTTTCTTATACTTGTGTTGGTTCTGGGATGCTCTTGGATAAAAACAGGGAAGGAAATTTAGTGGAGGACCTCAATGTGCACAGCCACTTAATACTCTGATTACAGTCATTAAATGTGAAGTGGTTGTTCATAATGACACTGCAGTAAATACCAAATGAGAGTCTTATGGGCTGATAAGGATTATTATTAAAAATGCCGTGTTGCGGTACAATATGTAGCTTTAACAAATTAACGTGCACACACTCGGACACAGGGAGGCTGAACAACACACTGTCCTGACTTCTAGTGGCCTCAATCGAGCTCAGATAGAGGAGTGCAGCCTCGAGGCCTTTTCAATATTACCTCAGTAATTACTGATGTAATTAGTTTGATGGTGAGGCCCACGTGGAGTCAGGGGAAGGAGAGGTGATGGGAAATCCTCCAAGTTGTTTCTCCTGCTGTGATACCATCCTTCCTGTCTTTATTTATGCCTTTTTTTTATTCTCACTTTTCTATTTTTTGCTCCATTGATCAAGCCTGTCATTAAAGCATCTTCCTCATTCTCCAAGAAGATCATGGAAAATGGGACAATAGCTGGTTTGGCTTTGAGCAGGACTGTGGTCACTGGGCTAATCACTCGCAATTAGCTTGATGAATTCAACAGACCCTATAGTTTATGTGCCAGGTTTTGCTGAACAAAGTGTGCATGCACCACTATTCACTCAATGATAGTCTGAGAACAAATTGCTGCTACAACAAATCCTCTTTGAATTATTGCTGATGTTATAGCAGTGTTGCACTGCATAAACCTCTCCTTACAAAGATGAATGAACAACTGAATATCTGAAAGGGCACTGGTCCAGAGAAATGATCAGATGAGTCATCCTTCACTATCAATGAGTGGGTTGGTGCATGTGTGGCGTGCACCAGGACCAGTACAAGCAGCATGACCCCTAGAGTGAGGGACTTCTGGCAGGGGGACTTTTACCTGCATGGGTCCACTTGTCCAATCAGACTGAGGAGTCACCACAGATCAGTACAAAGTTTTATCCAGACGTTGGGTAAAAACAGACAATATTACTGGGTAAAATTAACCTGGGATAGAGTTAGTCCAATATTCAGGCAGGTCTGGGTTAGAACAGTACAACATTTTTAGTGAGTATATACAACAGAGTTTCCCAAAACCTCCAAAGTAACAGTAGTGCACACATGCACTAATAAGCCATAACAACAACACAAAAGTGCCCAACATCCTCACAACAAACATTTTATTTTGTAGTAATTCATATCGGGCAGCATCAAAATACTTCAGTCTCACACATGATGTAATTTTTCTTGCATTGTTTTGAAATATAACCATTATTTTTTATCATTTCTTGCCATTTAAGATGAAACATGCTGTTTCTAATCAAATTTACATAGTATTTGATTCCTGAGGATCATCCTACGACCCTCAGTGTCTCCAATACAACATGTGCTTCATGCAAATCTGTCGCACACTTCATGCCTGTTTAATACCAATCACCCTGATAATACGCTCCACTGTTTGCTTCATTTTTCATGCCTGTCTGTCCTCTGTTAGTTTTTACTTTGACCACATGGTGGCAGCATAACACCACTCAATAGACATCCTCCCTCCAATCCCTCACCTCGTTCATGTCCACGCTGTGTTCTCTGTGTGTGAATGTGTGTGTGTGTGTGTGTGACTGAGCTGTTACCTGGGTGGTGCTTGAGGTTTCTCTCCGGTGACTCATTCATCCTGAGATGACTAACGCACAGACACCACAGTGGACAGTCATAACTGCCATCGGAGCCAAGGTTTGGCTGCGGACTAACGTTCATTATCTATGGAGACTTTTATTGGAATGCACAGCAGCAGGCAAAGAAACAGGAGAGAGGAGCCAGGCCCTTGGCTACTTTGTGAAAATATAAAACAGTGGTGTTTCTGTTTGCTCAGCATTTCTGTGCCGAACACTGTTTGACAATCAGGGCTGTGAACCGGAGACCCCATGGAGTGACTGTTAGGTTCTTATGGCTGTTTGTGCACGGCAACCTCCCTCATCCTCCATCTCCTCTGTCACCCCCTTCCTCCACCACCACCTCTCTGTAATATATATGTAAGATGGATGAATAATGCTGTAAAAATGATTAATGTGCATAAACAAACAAAGGCAACCACAGTAAAATGGGATTTTGTGGAGTGTCTCCTTGATGTAAACTGATTTCAACACATCATTTGTCATTAGCTGCGCTAGTGGCTAAAGTTGAATTAAGACACCAAAGGCAGCGGTGAAAGCTGCTCAGAGTTCAGATTCAAAGTCAGGGTCAGAAAACTCTCATTTATGGTCAGGCTGGTTGCAGTTTTTTTTTTTTATATACACTCAAATAGCCATACACACAATTCCCATCATCACACATTATTCATCACTGTTCTCAGCCGTGTCCTCGCTCTCCTGGCAGGATGTTTTCTTTCTTTCTTCCTGTGTTTCTGAAAGACGCTGATGGATAGCTCTGTGGCAAAAGAACCACAATCAGATTTTAATGCTCATTTGAATATACTTGTTCAGTCTTTTTGACACACACGCTCATCCAGACCGTGGAAGAATGGCACGGGGATGTTTTCTGCAGCCACTCTGGTTGCCGATGGTAACCAGTAAGATTCATTAACTATGTAGATTCAGATTTCTCCTGATCTCTCTCTCTCTCTCTCTCTCCATCACCCTCTCTTCACATCTTTTCCTCCCTGCAGCAGTCAGGCCTGGGGTTTGGCTTTTATTGACATGGGAGCTCTTGCAGAGGATTACTGTGGAGTCAGTAGTTCACTAATGATGATGTATAATAATCTCCTCTCCTCTCTTTTATTCCTCTTCCCTCTGCTATTTGTCTTTTTTCAACCCCTTTTGTCCCATGTGCCCACTTAAACTCTCCACGTTGGCTGTTCCTACTAAGAAATCAGACTTTTCTAACCACAGGACATATTTGGGGAAGTCGAATTACACGCTGTACTTACTAGCTTTGAATTCTCTTGTTCTGTTTACCCTGGCGTCACCTCGTTACGGGACGTCCGGGATTGACCACTCTCCTCTGCAGAGACAGACCCCAATGCAATTCACTCCTGGATGTGCCCAGTCCGTCGTTTATCCTCATCCTTCGGTAGCGTTGCCATTTCCATGGCGACAGGGCGTTTCCTGCAGCAGTGCTGTGACCTAGATATTGGAAGACAAACTCGACGATGTGCAACTCCACGCCCGGGGCTTTACCTTCAATGCAAGGGTAACCCAAGCTGACTCTTTACTTGTCGTCAGGTAATAATGACCTGGATGGAGGGGAAATTAGGCTCTCTCCCTCACCTCATCAGCTCCTGGTCTCTCCTTAAATGTTTCATGCTGGGTGTGAGGTGGCAGGAGTTGAAACTCCCATTAGCTTTCTTCAAATTTGAGGAAAAAGTTTCCCCCGTATTACAGCATCACACAGAGGGCTTATTCCGACACCTCCGATGCCAACGCTGAGTTAAATATTAAAACCCAAGACACCATGTGTTTATTGCTGCTCTATGACATCAAATGGAAACGATCTCGCGCTGTGTAATATTTTGTAGCTCCCTCTAATTCGGTTTGACATTTAAATATTTTCTAAAGCGCTGAGCATGAGTGTGCAGTTGTGCATACTGACTGGTAAAACATAATTCAATAGATTATGCTAGCTTCCACCCGAGCTGTTTATTATTCCAGCAGAATACGAGCCCTCCTCTTCAGTACCCTTTCCATCCACAGCGCGAGAGGAGAAATTGCAGCGTTTGTGTCCGACGTGTGCTCCGGCGAGCTATATGCAACACGCAGCCTCTCAGCAGCTGTTCGTCTGTTATGGTGATGGGGCTCTTGGCAAGCCCTTTTCCAAACAGAGGCCCACACACTGGCTATGTGAAGGCATTTCACATGCCTATGAGCTTGCAGACTTAGACCCCCTGGAGCCATTTGAGCACACTCCACCCAGCTTTGGAGGCTCTGTTCAGTAAAGCATCAGCAGAGGATACCTGTTTGAAGTTGTCCGGGGTCTTTGCCTTGCCCTTTGATCTGCTGCTGCTCTTTGAGTATTTCTAGATCATTCTTAAATCTCACTCAGTCCTCAATTCACACACCGTGGGCCTTTAGGATATATTTTGCTGGGCTATTTTTGGTGGCTGTTAAAGTGCTCCCTGATGGTCAGGTGAGGTGGTGTGACCATCCACTTTCCAATACACCAGTGATCTGCCATATGCTATGTATTGTTCTCCTGGATATCCATGGTGCTGGGCAGCTGTACGCTTAAACAGTCACTGTGAACAGAGGATGGTCAAGCCCGGAGACCCTATATAGAAATGGATGAAGTATGGATGAAGAAGTGCAATTCAAAAATCCTCATTTTCAGTCATACAATACTCAGTCAATGCATTTTTCCCACAAGTCATTCTGATGTTAGATAAAGTCAACTGTTATCATAATTATGGTAAATGGAGTACATTTATATAGTGCTTTTTTGACCTTAGCTAGGTCTCAAAGCACTTTACACATCATCTTATTCACCCATTCACACACCAGTGGCTACAGAGCTGCCATGCAAGGAGCTAGCCACCATTGGGAGCAACTTAGGGTTCAGTGTCTTGCCCAAGGACACTTCGACATGTGGACAGGAGGAGCTGGGGATCGAACCCACAACCTTAAGATAAAGATTTATGGGTGTGGTTGGTTTGATTGACAGCTGTGGTCTTCAAAGAGACCAGCCCTGAACTCCTGTCTCATTCACATTTGGTAGCATCCTGGGGTTCAAGGGTCAGACCCGCCTCCTGACGTCTCCCTTCATAAGTTCAAATGTCCATTTCCTGTTTTCAAAATGTCCACAAACCAAAGGGTGATGTCCTGTCTCACACTAACTGACTGTTTGTGTCTTCATATTATCTCCTTCTCTGTTTTTTATTTTCTCTTGTTTGAAGTTACTTTTAAAGGTCAGATTTTTTTTTCCCTCTGTCCACATTTGTTTGCGTTTTGTCTCTGTCTTCCTCCCTCCCCCGCAGTATTTACTTGCACTGTACCCACTGTATTTTCAAAGTAATCCGGCACAAAACAAACTTCCCCCTCACCTCCACCCCCAAAGTCTCACCCATCCCAAACAAACCCTGTTCTTCTTTAATACATCACCCCCTCTCCTCCCTCATTGGTATCACACTCCTACTCCACATCTTCTCTGTTTGCCATCTGCCCATCCATCCATCCTTCCTCTCCTCTTTCCACCTCTATCTCTTCATCATCTTCTGCCAACCAACAGAACTGACCGGTCCCTAATCACTCTATTGCAGTTGCACCTACAGGATCCAACCAGCTGTCAAACAGATCCCTGCCTGTTGAGGTTAACCTTAAGTGGGCCTGAGCCAGGGCCAGAACCCAGGTTTTAAACGGTTCTCAGGGTCTAGGGCCCTCCGGCACAAAAGCAGGGCCAAAAGCATTTCTTTGAGAGCACCAAATCTCCTGTCTCCTCTTCTCCCTTTCCCCGGGCCTCCCTTCCTCCCTCTCTCTCTCTCTCTCTCTCTCTTCATCCCTCCTTCCCTCCCCTCTACCCTGTCCAGACTCTCTGTCTGCACTGACACCGCCTTTAATAAGGGGGAGTGGGGTGCACTGTTTATTTGTGTGGTGCGAGGTTAAAAACTTCCCCCTTAATTGACATTCCGGTAACACTTTCCAATAATGGGGCGAGCAATTTCCTTGAAATTGATGTGTGTCCACCGCAAGGAAAAACACCGCTTCTAGCTTTCACTCACCCATGGATGACCTACACTTGCGCTGCGTCTTTGTCTGTGTGTGTGTGTTTGTGTCAGCGTGAGAAATTGCATGAATGGCCTTTGGCTGGCAACAGAAGAGTGTGTGTGTGTTTGTAAGAGAGCATCACACTGCATCTCTCTTCTGCTAAAATTGTCAATAATAAGTGTGTATTTTATCTACACGCAGGAATACGTGCGCCCGCCGTGTGTACGTGCCTGTCTTCGGGAGCTTTTGTTAGCCTATTTATTGCTTGTGTGCCCTTTATTTCTGTCCTCAGTGAGGTGGATATTCAAATATTTTTATTTATCCCACACACCAATGAGTGACAGTTGCACCACGTCAAAATGCTAAAACAAATCCACAGTAGAAAGCCTATTTTGCTCTCTGCTCCGTCAATGTCTGCCTGTGAGAAAGTATGCAAACACAAACATCTCCCTCTGCTGCGCACTGCATCCTTGGCCTAAACGGTGACCACTGGATAGGACTTGTGGTGTAATGACGGTTGGTGTGTGTGTGTTAGTGGGAGAGAGAGAGAGACAGCGCGTAAGGGACAGTATGTGTCAATAAGTAGATGGGTAAGCGTGATATATGTGTGTGTAAGTATGAATGTGTGTGTGTCTGTGTGTGGCTGCAGGCAGACGCTGGCTGGTTCCTGGCCTTGTCATTCTGTCTCCCACACACTCTCTGATGTGGTTTGAGGCTGCGGCTTTCACTGCAGAGGGGGGGATAGCCACCGCACACACTCACACTGTTCTCACATGTCTGTGGAAACACACATTGCGCACTGGTATGCAGTCACATTCTCAGAAATGCAGACACACATACTGAACAAACGCACGCACGCACACACAAACACCCATGCTTACAGCCCAGCTCTCGAACGATGTAACAACACAGCGGCGGCCTGCCAAAGTGTCTGAATGGACGCCGGAGCGCACTCATAGATTAACACACACACAGCGCTAGACGCCATCCGTGGTGCTGGTGGGCTCCCACAATAAGCGGTTAGTTAAATAATATCAAAGACAGATGTTGGCTCGGGTCCCATCATACTTTGTGTGTGTGTGTTTTTATCGTGTGTCTGTGATTGAGAAAAAGAAGGGGAGCGCTGATATGCAGATCCTTGGGACCACATGTTTCCTTGGAAATTATTACGCGTGTGTAGATTGTCATGTATGGAAAAGACAGACGATTTAAGCTTTGATTGTTTTAAATTAGATTTGGAGTAGTTCATATTATGCAATATTTCAATATATAAAAGTCAGTTTGTAGGGATGGCTGAGCTTTGTTTGAACATCTTGCAAAAAATAAATAAGCAAACAAAAAACCTTAAAAGAAGGAGTTTATGGAATAATACCTTTTAACTTATATTACCTTTTCACAAATAAAAGCAATATTGTGTTTCTGTTATTTCAGATTCCTGGGATTCAGATGATCTGTGCATTCAGTGCAGGCACATTTATCAATACTGTTTTACATTGATCACTTTTATCATGATGTATCTTAAAGAGCAGAGCTCATCAACAAAGCGACAGGGTGTCAAACACACAAGCGCTCGCTCACATACATACATCCACGCACGCATACTCGGGAAAAACCACAGTCTCTCGTGTACTTGTATCCACAAACCAAAGGAGCGCTCTCTCTCTCTCTTACACACACACACACATGCAGACACACACACACATCACTGAGCCTCAGCAGAAACTCTGTGCTACTGACCCCTCCTGGTTACACGGTGAATTGGAAATTTGGCATGACATATGTATTTGCACTGATCTCAAAAAAATACCTGTTTTAATGAAAGTCCAAATCCTCCACTGGTGAAATATGGTGTGTGTCATGAGAAGAGACAGGAAGAGGAGGAGGTGGAGGAGGAGGAGGAGGATGGAGGGCTAGCGAAAAAAAAAAAGTTTGATTTGACAGGCTGTCATGAAAACTGGCAGTAATGTTTGTTTACAGGACAGTAAATAAAAACTGTTATTTTGGAAAATTCTCAATCAAAGCCATGGGCTCAACCAGCTGTGTGTAGGTGTAATGGATGCATCCCTGTATATCGGTGTGTTCATTTGTGTGTGTACTAACACGAGGGAGGCTGGGTCCATGGATTCATGCTGTTGATGCAAAATTGTGCCTCAGATTTCTGTTGTTGGCCGACAGGAGTGAACCTCTGCATCGCATCTGCCCCAAGGTTCGACATGTTGTTGAGTCTGAGCTCCTGTTTCTGATCCACAGTCGTAAAGTTACTGAGTTACTGTCGCCTTTCTGACAGCTCATTCTCCTCTGACCTCTCTTATCTACTGGATGTTTTGTTTTTAGGTAAAACTTTAGGAGGAATACTCCAACCATCCTGTGTGACATCAGCGATTATGTTACAGGTCACGTTTTCACTCCACTCAACATTTGCATCCTGTATTTTCATGATTTGAAGACTTCCTCAAATAAACACCAGTAGTCAATTAAAAGACAGGTAATGATGTAGTAATTGTGGTTGATATAAACAAATAAAGTCCAAATGGAGTGGAGCACAAATCAGGTGATGAATATATTAAACATACAGTGGGCCTGCTTATATTTCACAATAAAATCCTGTTAAGAAATTAAGAGTTTCTGTCCATTGAAATGCTGGTGGGCTTTTAATTTGATATGGTTACAGGAAGTGTTGACTTTGTGTTTACAGCGTAAATTTAATGTTTTGATTTGTTTTGTTCCTGATTCAGTTTGAAGGCTTTGTACTAAATTAGGATTAATTCAATTTATCAAAAAAGAAGAGGAGGAATCATAATAATAAATCTAATACAAACCCTCTGCAGCTGAGGTCAGTAAAGGACCAGTACTTGTGAAAATACTGTAAGTATTGCACTGATTGGTTTGAATAAGCAGGTGCACAGGTGTTCCTAATAAAGTGCTGAAGTCTGTTTTCCAAAGTATATCATACATAACGATTATGATCTTTATTATTTTGAATTATTTCCTGGACTGTGTCATCTGTACAGTCCCATCTTGTCCAATCATGGGTCCTCTGCTGAAACAAACAAATTCCTGAAGCAGAATGTCTGAATAAGTTTGTTCTCATTCTTCTTTCCACAATTTATCTTTGCAGCTGATTCCAGATGATCAATACCCACCGCTGCCAATCCCAGACTTGTTTGTATCTCTTAGAGGGCTCTTGAGGGGGCCCCGCCGTCCCTTATTTTCGGCAAGCCTGTCTCTTTAAGGTGGTGTTTGTTTATGCCGAGGCTCAGCTCAGTGAGACCTGTGCAGGCTCAGTGCTGGGCTCCTTTCATAGGGGCTCCATTTTGTTCTTAATAAAATGGCACTCAGTGGCCGGGGGACTGGCAGGCACCCAGCTCCCTGGGAAACCAAAGAATGCCGGCCTTCATTTAGCGACAAACAGCTACTGCCTGAGGAGGCTAGTCCTCCACTCTGCTCCTCAATACTGCTGCTGCTCCTGAGGCCCGTGTGTGTGTGTGTGTGTGTGTGTGTGTGTGTGTGTGTGTGTGTGTCACTATGGAATGGGGCCACGGTTGAAGGAGTCAGGTATGGCGACTCCTCACATAGCTTGTCTCTTGTTGACGTTTGCTTACACCATTCTGTCTTTTCTGTCTGCGTCCCCGCCGTCTCGGCCGCCCCACTCGAAAAACATGCAGCACCACTTCTCCTCCGTCCCCTGCTTCGCTCGCGCCCGCTCTCTCCATCACTTGGTGTGAATGGTGGGAACAGAGCAGCCATTAAGATGCATA
>OOFC01009708.1:1274-16017 GCA_900323345.1 Pseudochromis fuscus
CCCCACATGCACATGCTCACACATCTTTGTATTATCTCCCCTGGCTAACCTTGACAGAGGAACACAGAAAGGTGCTGGTATTGTAAGACGTAGCTGGAGATCTGCCGCTTTATGACACCTCCATGTTTTACATAAGTGCCCCGTGGACCGGGCCCAAAAAAAAAAAAAAAAAAAATTAGCATTTTTCTAAATGTATCTGCAAACATCACCTGTTTAAAAATAGCTCATATAGTCAAATATACTGAGTGACCAAGGGCTAATGTGTCACAGTGTGGATCATTTTGTTAAACCAATATGTTTACAGAGAAGACTGATGCGTGATTGCTTGCGATAACGTATATATCTGTATATATATCTCTGATTTTCAGAAACATGGATGATTCTGTCCTGAAAAATCGAACCATTTTGTAAGATGATTCATACCTTTAATAACGGTGCTCCTTTCAAACCAGCAATCATTCAAACCGAGTAGAATTAGGTGCTATTAAGTGTCATTGCCAGGTGTGAATTGTGCTGAATTCTTGCTGTTTCTTTCTCTTTCTGCTCTGTTTAGGCATCTGTACTTTTTATTTTTATTTTTTAACACCAATGAAATGTGGGTGCTTTTCAATGCATGTATGAAGAACAGAAACATGGAGTCACCTCAGGGAGAATTTAGACCCCGTCACTCCTCCACACAATATTACGCTATGTGTTTAATTATATAAATTAGTCTGTATGTAAGAGATTTTTGCTGAAACACTGTTTGTACTCCAGATTGGGATCAAATGCTTTATATTTGCGTAAATAATCCTTGAGATGTGTTTACAGCTTTCTTGAGGTCCACATAAGGGATTAGTGCTGTGTATCAGGACAAAAACCAAACCAATGTGTCCAAGAAACCTTCAGTAAACACCTGATGAGATACAGGTGAAGGCAAAGGTATAAATTAATATTTAAAGCTTTGAGTTTCCTGGGAGCACAGTGGCCTTGATAATTGTAAAATTGAGGAAGCTTGAAACCACCAGGAGTCTTAATAGAAGCAGCAGTGAGCCAAGCAAGTAGGTCTGTGTTCAGCGAGGAGACCAAGAACCCATCAACAAAGTCTCTTCAGAGGTGGGAGAACCTGCTGGAAGGACAACCAAAGGTCCCTCTGAATGCTGCCATGTTGGATTTAAAGGACCCTGAATAGATTTAGTAATGGAGCAGAATAAACACTCCTGTCTCTGTCTGTGTCACCTGGTGATTACCCCCTAGCATCCCTACACTCAAACATGGTCGTTCAGGATCAGTCTCTATCTGTCCTTTCTCAGCCAAAGTCCATCTTCAAACCCAGTGCAACATCTGTGGACAGACGCTTCCTGTCAAATCCAACCAACCTTAAGAGGATCTGCTGTGTAAATTGGATGAACTGCTCATATTTCGGTTTGCAAGGCTTGTAGAGACGTACTCAAGACGACTGGAACCTGTGATATCTGTCAAAGGCCTTCAAAATATGGGATTTTCTTTTGTAAATGAGAGATTCTACTTTTATTTTATTTTTTTTTATGAATTTTCACCTTGTTTTTCAGGGTTATTGACTGTAGACTGATGAGTAATTTGGCAATGTTATTCCTTTCAAATTAAATTTACAACAAAGTGTGCAAAAAGTGAAGTGTTTCACATATTTTCTACAACTTTTCTTTCAATATTTCAATAATTCCTTCACAACTGAACCCGTTTTTCTGTAACACTGATGTAAAATGTAAGAGATCAGGTGACCAACAGATGTCAGTGTTGTTCTGACTGAATTTTACTGACAGGTCCTGAACATGATGTGTGTCGAAATACATCTATATCATATATACCAGTAAGCATCAGGAAATGTGTGACTTTGTAAAATTACTTATTAATCTTTTCAGATTATTTCCTCAGCAGACCTGAGCATCAAGTTATTGTCCTCCTTCTGTCCCCAGTCCGTCCTCACTCCACTTGGAGATAAAGATTTAATAAACAGAAGCTATTGACCTCCTATTTATACCTGTTCCCAACAAGCAGGTCTCTGCTGGTTCACATCTATTATTCAGTAATATTCTTGTACAGTTTGGTGTGTGGAGGCTTCATATAAAACCCCTGTGTGCTCGGCACCTACATGTCACTCTCATGTTATCTATATTTAATGTTGCAGGTGTTTGTTGCTGCTGTATGTCAGTATTACCACTGTTTACTGTTCACCAAGGTCATTTTCAGAGGGATCATACATTGATTTTTGTTTTTTTGTTGTTTTTTTTATGAGTGGATTGTTTTAATTTGCTAACTTGTTGAAAGTTTGTTTCATTGAGCATTCCTGTAGTGACTGTGTGGCTTAAGATTGCAGCTGCTAACTGCCATGGGAAGCGCAGATATGGCTGTGATATGAAGTGATTTAGTGTCACAATCTAAACCGCTGCTGGCTGGCTGCAGCGCAGGTCACCACACACTCTGGGTGTGTAATCTCTCTCTGGTCAACCTCACACAGGATATGCCAATACACACTTCAACCCACTGAATGCCTTCCTTTTCAAAATCTGCTTTATACTTTGCAATCTGAGTCACAGGGGAGGATTGCGGTGATCTGCGCAGCGGTGTGATGTATTTATCGCCGTGTTTGAGTACCATGCCGGAGCAAAACATGGAAACCTTCCTTTTATTGCAATATATGGCACTTGAGTGTGTGACAGTTCGGAAAGGCCACTGGAATCCAACATGTCCACCCTCTGTAGATTTGTAGACTAGTTTATGCAAGTTGGGAACATTATTTGGCCAGAGTCAGGCTACAGAGCATCCTCACATAAAGACGTGAGCCAACATTTTCTTAATACCAGGTCTTCTTCCTAACCAGTGAGTCAAGTCCTGGAGCTCAAACTTTAGACATTTAGGCAGCGACAGAAGATCAAAAAGCACAGAAAGACAAAGTAAACAGGCGTGAGGGAGCGTTTGTTGTGTGCTCAGTGTTAATCTCCAAGATCTGTGATGTGTATCTTTGACTTAACAAATGTGTTGTGCATTTCCCGCTTTGCAAAGCTGATTTACAAAATCTGTTGTGTTGTTGCTGGTACACATTTATTGGCATATTGCTGCCACCATCTGTTGAACAGTGCAATAGCATGAAATCGACCGGAGAATGAATGATTCACCCGATGAAATGGTGAATCACTCTGTTTTCAGTCTTTGCTCCGTAGTGCAGCTCGTGGTCATAAACTCCACGGGCTGTCAGAAAGGAGTCGGCAGAGGTTCGAATTTAAAATGATGTGGAAAATAATCTGTAGCTGTTAATTTGTTGTGGCTAATTTTAGGATTAATCTAGATTATAGTGTAAACCGAGATGGAAAGATTGGGTACAGAGGGTTAGTTTTAACACCATCCTCACTGATTCACCACATCAATAATTGATTACAAAATATATTTTTTGGCAGCTGATTGTTACCATATTGTACCACAGGGGAACAGAAGCCTTTTTATTCAAGTAAATTGTAAATGATGCTCTGAAATACATCATGTGATCTGCACCGACTCTTGTGTAGTTATTTTAATTTCTAAACTAATCCCCTACTTATAGATTTAAAAAAAAAATGGTTGCCCTGATCAACATAAAGACCAAATTTTTTTTGACGTCAGCGGTGAGTCAGTCTAGTCTGTCATTACAGTCTGGGAAGCAAACAGCGCTACATGCAGAGCCTGACTCATATGTTGTAAGTTATACCACAAGTAAAAAAGACAGAAAACCAAAAAAAATCCAAATCATGTTGTACTTCGTGGATTAGGGTTTATTCTGATGTTGGGAGCACATCGGCGGTGAAAAAAGTTCTTGTGTGTTTGTTGTTAACACCTGAGCAAGTTTCCACTTCTACAATCAGGTCATGGGACACGTGAACTCCCTGAAAAAGTTTCTATAATGTTATCATGTGAAATAAGTTTCTTATACTTCTTGTGGGAAATCCGGTGACTCAACCTTTCTACCAGAGTCTGAAGTGTGTGCACACGTATCTGTAAGTACAGAGTATATGTGTGTATGTGTTACGATGCTCGGTGCACGCTGCCTGTGGTCTGGCTGCAGCAGCTGCGTGGCCAGAGTCACGTCCTTCAGTGCAATGCTTGTGGGAATGTGGGGAGTTCGGTTGAGACCAGCTCATAAAACACTGCACCCTGGCACTGTCCTGCTTCCCCTGCAGACAGGGAAGCAGCAACCGATGGGGAAGCCACACAGGCGGCCAGTGTCAGGAGCTTCTCTCTACTGCTGCTTTTTTCGTTTTTTTTTTTAGTCCCACACATGCTGCAGCTCAGCTGACCCGGGGTCAGGACCTTTAGCTCTCGGCTGCTGTGGTGATCTGTCTCTGTGACCAGTTTCACTTCACCTGAGGGTTTTATGAAAGCTGCTTCTGTTCATGTCAGTTGATCTAGTCTTTATAAATATGCTGATTGTATGGTGTCTGCACTTTTTACAACAATAAATCATTTTGAGTGAGTTTAAAGAAATCCTGAAACGCACTCAACTTGAAGTTTGCAACAACAGGACAGATCAGCACAGTATCATGGTTACTATTGGAGTACAAAAGCACTGAATGTGTCGAAAACCCATGGATGTAAATACATATAGAGAGAATGAAATATCAACAAATAATGATCAGAATCAGAAAATACTGAAGTTACTAAATGAAGCAAAATCACAAGGTGCATTATTCTCGACTATGAATTTATGGCTTTTGCAGAAGTTGCTGCTTTGCTTTTCTGTTTTTTTTTTTAAATCAATGCACATGGTTTAAGCTTTTTAAAGCATTGCAAAAAATCTTCCAGTAGCAGATTTATAAATGAATCTATTTAAAAAGAAAAAATGTTGTAGACAAAAGCTGCAGTTTAAAGGAACTGGACTCGACTGAAAGTAGGTTCAAGACATTTTTGACCTTTTGTTCCCGTCGAGGTAGCAGAAGTGACTTTGTGGTTTGCTGTTTGGTTGCACAGTGCAAGTAAGGGTGGAAGTACCTCTGCCCTGTCAGTGCACTCTGTCGGCCCCGCTCCCACACTCTCACACACACACAGACACACACACACACAGTGCATGGGCCAAACACTAATTAAAAGCAAAAGTAAATCAGTGGTTGTTGGATGTTTTATGCATCATTACAGTCCATGGAATACTGCACCACAAGTGTAGATCATCACTGACAGGTCTCATTTTCTATGAAGTGAAGAAGCTCAGTCAAAACCTCACGGTACCATCCATATTGTCACAGTTAAACGTACTGAAAGTGAGTTTGTAGCTCTGTGGTTGCATGCATATTTACAACGCATATTAAAATCATGTCTATTTCTTTGCATTTGTTAATTGTTTGTAAGTACAGCAATGACACACACATGCAAAGGTTATGTGTCCCTCTGCGTGAATGGTTGTGTGGCGTTGTGTGAATGTGTCAGGGCAGAAACCTAAGCCACCGCTGGCTCCACAGGGCTGCACCAATTCCCAGAGGTCCCAAACCCAGTCAGCTCCAGCGCTGTCCTGGCCCCAGTCTCCAACTCTGTGCTGCTGCCATGCCCTCAAACCCTTGGAAGGCCTTCTTCCTGCCATAAATGTCACGGTCCTCGCTCACAAGATAAATGAAGCTGCAGCCACGAGCCAAATGAGATAATCTAAAATCAGCAGCAGCATCTTCTAGCACCTACTATCTCTGTGTGATACGTTTTTTCCACAGGATGTAGTCAGAACGTTTGAATCGTGTCTGAAATATGCGTCACTCGTTGTATCTGCATGTGCGTTTTGTACATAAAGATCATAAGAGAGCTTTGGTGACCAAGCAGTGGTTTTCAGTACTTAGAAGAAATTTAGTTTTTTGTGGTTTTATTTTTAAGAAAAGAAATGTTTCAACCAACTTTTTAAAAAATATAAATACTACAGGTTATACAGCAGTTATTGTTATTATATCGTGGTTATTTCTTTTCAACAACTACAATCTAATGTAATTCATAAAATAAACTATACATCACCTACTTTTACAAATAAGACATCACATTTCTAATCATTGAAAAACAGCAGAAATACATTAAAGCAAAATACCTGTATTGATCATTTGCACACACAAAAAATCATTTCTTAAAATAAATAATAATCCTGAAAGTTATATGGTGAAACTTTGAAGTCATGACACAAGCAGCAGTGCTCGACTGTCTCTGTGTTGTTTTCTGAGTAAAGGGAAGTAGTGCAGGTTTTTGGCCTCTCTATCTGATTG
The DNA here is from genome assembly GCA_900323345.1 of Pseudochromis fuscus. NCBI lineage: Eukaryota > Metazoa > Chordata > Actinopteri > Pseudochromidae > Pseudochromis > Pseudochromis fuscus. Next base: position 7,493 of record OOFC01009708.1, read on the forward strand.
TGTGTTCACCTATCTTTGGTAGCGTTTGATGATGCGTTTCTGCCTCGCTGTGGTTTGCTTTTATTCTTAACTGTCTCTCACAGTGTGTGTTAGTTGGCCACACACACAAACACACACACACACACACACACAGACACACTTTTATACAGACATAAGCTCATACCCATGATCTGAACTTTCATTGCCTTTTAATATCCATGTCCCCCTCCAATAAAAATACACCTTTCTCTAAGAAGTCATTCAACATCAATGAAACACGTGTGCTTCAGCCAAGATGCATACTTCTCATTCACTCTTCTCACTGTTCCAGAAACAGTGATTGAATCTTGAATGGATGTGATTATGATCTGCTGTCAGAGTCTGGGGCCAGATCAGACAGATGAAGGTGTGTGTATGCCAAGCCAGCTGTTGTTGGCCATGAATGGGTCTTGGCTTAGTGGCGAGCCTTTTTTTTATTCCATACAGGTCTTATCTTCTCTTCTTATCGGATGCTGGAAGCCAGTGGATCACAGCGTTGGCTCGTAACAATCCAACAATCTTCCACCTGTATACATGTATCACATGGGCAGCTGGACTGAAGTGGGAAAAACCCTAGAGAAGGTACATGGAGGGTTATAGTCTCAGATTGTGAGAGAACAGGATCACATGTTTGTTTATTTTTCCTTTTTAAGATCACATATGGTTTTACTGTATGTGAAAGGCTCAGCTTTAGCTGGGGTGGTCAAACCAGCAGGGTTTTTTTTCCATTGGTACAAGATCTTCAGTCGCAAAAAAGAAAAAAAGCTTTGATATCGTCTTTTCTTCACAGCAGCAATGACCATAAGTTGGCCTGCGTGGGAGCGGAAACACAGATATACTATTCTAGACACGTACCACTTGTCGCCTATAGTGGGAAATGTCAGAAAGACTGAAAACCACATTACAAGATACGATGCCACATAAGGCGCATGAGGTTGAGATCTGTGAAGCCAGACTGAAAAACCAGTTCAAAAACTTTTTGTGCCACTTGTGTTTATTTGCTTTTATTTGTGAAGACACTGAAACAGAAAACAAATCTGCATTATTCTGTGTGTAATTTTGTAACCATGTCAGCGATGAAACAAGAGACGCAACAAAACAAATAAATCTACAATCGCAAACAGCTTGAAGCGGCAATTTATCTGTAGCAAAAAAAAAACCACATGTTCACACTTGCGCACACAACACAAAATATACCCTTGGTGCACTTTGAAGGATCAGTGTGAGTTGTTGCACAGGAAGCTGATGATCACCGTCATGACTCACTACAGCAGAGAGAGAGAGAGAAAAGGGTAGAGAGGTTGAGCAAGCGATGGGTATCAGTGGGCAGGAAGAAGAGATAGCAGCACCTTGGCAGCTGTTGCCAGGGTTACCGCCTCTCGTCAGCACTGGCAAGCGCACACAGGAGCGATGCTCTCACAAAGGCAAGGCCAGATCACTTCTTAAAATGTGTGGGGTGGACACTGGAGGACCCTTGAAACATTGTTAATAAACAGTTTTTGTTTGTGTCTGCGTTAGTGTCGACGTTGTGTAGATGTTTGTGGGTGTGTGGGGGAAGTGGGGGCCGATACTGTCAGCTGTGTGTAAGCTTTACACCTTTATAATGACCACAAAATGTGGTTTACAATTACATAACATTATGTTTAGGTTGAACTGACAGTGACCGTGAAATTAAAGAATTAATATTTTGAACATTAAGGTTGTGATGATGATGCTTCCAGGTGCAGCACTGAAAGGACGAGGGCTGAGATCAAGGCTTCGTTTTGTCACCAAGTCAAATTTTAAGAAATGGCATCAAAACAACTAGAAAGCACCGAGAGAGCACAAACCTCCACCAATCCAGCTGCACCGATGATTTTATAGATTGAAAACTGTTGCCCTCTTATGGTGGAATAGCAAATTGTTCAAACATTTGTGATATCATGTGATCATTTGTTTGTTGTTGACTAAAGTGTGTATGATTTTCATCTTTTGAAGGAATTTGGTGATAATAAGGAAACTCCAGTCTTATTCTTTCAACCTTCTTAACTAGATTGTATTTTACATACATGATGTTCGTGTGCGTGTGCGTGTGCGTGTGCGGTCCTTCAGGCAGGTGATGTGGAGGGAAACATGATACCTAACAGGACATGATGTCAGTTGGAAGTCAGAACGTTTGGTGTGTGTGTGTGTGTGTGTGTGTGTGTGTGTGTGTGTGTGTGTGTGTGTGTGTGTCCGCTCATGCTGCGTGTGCATCTCATACCTCTAAGGGCAGAGCTTAGCCTAACAGAGGGATTACCAGCCGACTGTGGGATAAACACCTCACCACTTGCGCTAACACTAAAGTGCCAGACCTGCTTGAGGGCGTCTGTATACACACCCACAAGTGAGTGTGTATAATCTATAGAAACACTCTTATGGTGTGTTGATACTGAAGGTGATTTATGGGGAAGCTCAGCAGAGACTACTGTATAAACTATTGTTTTAATCCTGCCTGTCCTGGGTCAGTGCCTTGTTAATGTCTGTCTATATGACTCTGCATATTAAAGACAGCTATTAGCTTCTGACTAATGGCCGCTTCTCTGTGCCCGGGGCTACCTTCAAACACACTCCTGTCTCCTGATGCTGCTTTGGCTCAGCTGCTTTGCACATAAAGGTGCAGTGTTACTACTATGGGCTGCCCCAGCTTGTTGTTCAATTAGGTGAGAAATTGTCCCGTTAAAAGACAGGAATTACAGGGTAACCTTGTGCACAGCTACAAGAATTTTCCATTTAAGCTTTCTTTTAAAACCTTGAGAGTGTGTGTGTACTGTATATTGCCGTGTGAAGAATGTTTCATCTCAATTAATCAAACTAAAGAAACAGATATTTAAGAATCAATGCTGTGCTGCAGTTGTATTTTACAACATTTTTCATGTGTTCAGAAAGAGTCAGGCGAGTGAACTGGAACTGTACCAGTCCAATGGTTTCACCAGGATTATCTCCCTACATACAAAGTAAAATGTTCTCATGTGGTTTTCTCTGCAACCATACCAAGGTTTTTTTTCACTATATATTTGTTTGTCTTTGTTTGTTCAGCGGGCCTAAAAGGTGTAACACCTCACCTCCAAACTACTGTATGATCAGCCCAGCAAACACTGACTGAATACAAAGTTGACTTTTGTTACATTTCTAACAAGTGTTGTAGTTAAATATGTTTGATATTCTTCCTTGAGCGACTAAAAAGGAAACAATCAGAAGTTTAGCTGTATTTGTGTGAGTTTCAAAATAAGCATAGCATTGTTAAATGTGATCATAACCACACCTTCACTTGATTTTAAATATAATATGGGCCGGTTGTCTTGCAGAGCGAGTGGTTTTCTGAGTTTGATATCAGAGATTACAAAGTCCTTCCTGTGTTTGCTACTCCTGTTTACAGCTTCTTCACTCATGCGAACAGGTCCTCTCGTCTTACGTTCGACTTCAGGCTGAACTGATGAGTTCATGTTTTCTATGTGTAGTTAACAAAGCTATCAGCAGAGGGCAGACTCTTCCTTTGACAAGGAGAGAGAGTGTGTCTCTCTGTACTGGCTGCCTCGCTGCATAAACACTGTGACAGTGATTGACACACTGACTCTTCGACGTTCAGTGTCACGTTCATTTAAACCCACTTTGTCTTTACAACTCACTTTCTCTCTGTCTGTCTTCTTGCGTTTGTGTCAGCCTGTCTGACTGCCGGCCTCTTTCTTTCTTTTCTTTTTTTTGTCGTCTGTATCTCTTCCCCTCTTCTTCTCTCGCTCGGAGATACGCGTGTGTGTGTGTGTGTGTGTGTGTGTGCTGTCTGCTCTCAGTGACAGTGTCTGGGAGTTAACCAATCGCGAGATGAGAACGGGGTCCAGAGAGGGCTCAGAGGCCATGAGAAAGACTCGCCCACCCCTCCGCCACCCGCCACCTCTCCCCCTTAACCAACGCTGCTCTCACCCCTGCCGACGCTCTGACACACACACTTAGCATGTCACATGTGCTGAACACAAACAGGAGCACACACAGGCTGCATCAGACTGAGGGAGAATTAACTCATTTGCAGAAAATGGCAGGTATTTTGCTGCTGCTTTTTTTTTTATTTTTTTTGAGTGAACTACCACAGCCAAAGGTCACAAAGTCACAGATAAGCATTGCGGCTTGATTAAGAAATAGTCTGATAGTGTGACCATGCAAATGAGGCGCAGCACGACTCCTGCTCATTTCCCAGGGTCAAGTTCCCCATCTCGGTACAGCTCTGTATCGTCACCGCAAACACATTTTCTCATGTGTCTTATTTCCCCTGTAGCGACGTGGGCAAGTCTTAGCACTCTCACCAGCTTTGCTTCCCAAACTTTGATTCTGACAGATTTGTTCTCTCCTGCTGTATAATGAGCAACATGCACACACTGGCACCGTGGCACATTCCTCTGTTGGTGTTGCTGTGTGTGTGTGTGTGTGTGTTTGTAGTGTGAGTGTGTGTCTCCCTTTGGTGCCCTGCAGGCCTTCCCACCTGGTTTATTGACAGTTATTTGCTCAGTAATACTTTTCAGGCACTTTAGATAAATATGTGTAACAGTAAACAGAAAATAGACAGCATGCAAGCCTCAGTTCACTGCATTTGCTGTTTGTAATGTAATTTTACTGTGTTGTGTAACCTTTGACTTTTTAATTGTATCACATGAAGTAAATGTTTTTCACTTTTTATACATGTGTGTGTGTGCCCTGACCTGTACGTGAACCTTAACCTCAGTGTGCTGGTGTTTCAAGAGTGCTGCCACACCAGGCAGAAGTGAAACTTGTGGGTGTGTGGCTTTGTGTCAACCTGCTGCTGTGTGTATTTCTAAACATGTGCCTATACGTGACTGTCTTTTCATACCCACATTTGTACAGACGCCACTCTGCTGCACCTATGACGCCTGCCTCTCCTTTTTGCTCTCAGATTCTCTCTCATTTTCTCCCTTTGCGGCGGGCACGCTCACTTCAGTGTGGTCGCACTTACGCACACTTTTGCACTCTCACTGAGGCTAAAAGTCATACGCACACACTTCTGGATGCACACAGGGGCAGGTCGGCACGTACGCAGCTTGATTCGCGCACGTATCGTCTCTTTGCCCCTTTCTGGTAGCAGACACATTTGCATGGGAAGGCACATGTGTCCAATTTCACATGCACGTCACACGGTTCCCTTTCATGTCTAACGTGCAGCACAATTTGTCTTTAATATCAACAGAAAGATAACAGTTGTCATGTGTCTTTGTGGTTTGTAAGGAGAAACATGAGATGTCCATTTGCCTCTATCAGTGTGAGAGCAAAGACAGTGGGAAATGTTGAGTGCAACTGTTTGGCAGTTTTTCGACACGTCATGCAAAGCAAAAGAGAAAATGTTCTCATTACGAAACACAAAAGTAATCCGCAACACAACATGGTGTAAAAACCAAAGTTCAACTGATATAACAATACATACACATGCTGCCGAGCAATCTGTGCAGAAACATTTATCCAAATAATACTTTCATTTTTAAAATTGGTCAAAGATTACATGACATAAAAACCTATTTTCAGCACTGGTTTAGAAAGTGAAGTGCTCATTTAATCCCGTTTATTGTAATTAAGTTTTAATTGTTGAAAATGATTTTTTCCCATGTTTTTCATGGGTGAAAATTAAGGGTGGGACTTTAGCGCATTAAGTACAATTAATTAATTACAAAAAAAGTTTTTTGTTAATCGCACTTTGTATTTCAGACAACGCAATGTTTGTCAGTGCACGATTTCCTGTTACACAATTACACTGATGCACATGTCAGAGCTAACGGCCACCAACATCGAGGAATCGGATGAAAAATGTTGCTTTTTGCGGCAAATATTGTTATGTGATTAAAATGCGATTAATCGAGATTAATTAATTACAACACCTCTAATTAATTAGATTATTTTTTTTAATCGAGTCCCACCCCAAGTGAAAATCTAAGTGGTTCAACAATACAATCCAGAGCAGCATCATTTTTCTCAGTGTAAGTCCTGAATGAAAGATTTCCTACTGAGCCATATTTGGCCTCTGAGAGGAAGATATGAAGATATCAAAACTGGACAGAAAGACAAATACTCAGCGACTGGAAGTGCAAGGCCAGCTGAGAGGGATTCAGCCATTGATGGAGTTTCCAGTGAAGGTCCTCTCAGTTTTCTGCTGCCCTGCCAATAACCACCAACCTCTCTCTTTTTCCTGGCTTTAGTTTTTACCCAGGGGCAACCAGAATTAGACCCATGGGGGTGACAAGGGGGTCAGAGGGATCAACAGGAACTGCTGTGTGGGTGGCAGTGCCAAGGCATGGGCGAAGAAAGGGAGAGGAAGAGGAGGGGAGTGGGAGTGTGCTCGGGAGGCCTGCAGAAAGGGAGGATTTACCAGCAAATTGAGTGAAACATTGTGTGATTCAGGCCCCCGGTTGAAGGGAGGGGTTGGGGGGGGGACTGGGCGAGAGGGCAAAAGGATGGAGAAGAGGAGGCAGGCGGAAAGGCAAGCAGGAGTGGAGGGAGTGCTGGTGGACTGTACAGAGAGCGATGGGGAGAGAGGTGGAGGGAGGGATGACAGATGCCACAGAGCAGGCCCACAGCACAGGAAGTCATTCATATTTGGAAGTGCTTGTTGTCTGCTCCTACTGTCCAGTGCAGATCAGAGTCAGAGCTTGTAGTTACCCAACTTTGGAGGATACTGTGACAGAACAGCTCCGCAGACCAGTAAATGACACCTAAACATGACATACTGCTGTGTGATTCAGTATACACCTCATAGCACAGAGAGTAAAGTGGATTGTGTCTAAGTTGCCTTGAACATACAGTATGTCCCTGTAGTGTAACTGTATCTTTACTCGTTGGCAAGCTTATAGGCTGAGTCCTCGTGCTTTGGACACAAACACAAAGGGGTTAATTCGGACTAACGCACTATGAATAAACTATCCGTGTAGTGGATGTTAACATTAGACAAACTCCAAACCTGCCGTTAGTGGTGTAGTGTCAAATCAAGTCAGCTTAATGTAAAAGCCATGTGGCTGTGACAAGGAGACCCATCAGTTTACCAGCAGTCAGTTATTGAGGTTGTGTGTGTGAAAGTGTGTGTGTGTGTGTAACAGAGTGATGAGAATGGATGGGGATGAACAGGGATTTTGGGGGGAGATTGCACTTTGGCAAGGAAACGCTGGTCTGTGCCAGAGAGGTCTGCTCATCTCATTGCCCACTCGCACACATAGACACTCATGCAGTGTACGCTAACCCCCTCTCTTAAGCCCATTTCCTTTGCACAGGGCATGGGAACTCCCCTGATCTTTCTCCTCCCACTCCCCACTCTTCCTCCACATCATCTCTGTCCTCTTGCTCACCCTCTCTCCTGTTGTCCTCTCTCTTCCCCTCGTCTTTACTTCTCTCCATCACACCCTCACCTTGGCCTGCCCCCGCTCTGTCACTCTCTCTGGTACAACTTCTTTCCTCGTGGTCCTCCTCCTCCTCCTCCTCCTCCTCCTCCTCTTGGGCTCCTTTTCTCCGAGTGTCTTCTCCTCGCCCTTTTTATTTCCTGCCTACATCTGTGCCCAATTTATCCCAAGCACTGCCTGTGTTTTTTCCCGATAATTTGTTTTTGATTCCCCAGAATTAGAAAAGCATTGTGTGCACTCTCACTGAGGCAAACACACACATACAAATGCATGCACCCACATGCGCGAGCACACACGTACGCACACATTTTTATTGTATTATTCTATAAAAGTTCCTATAAATCACTGGTTATTAATCGGCCCCAGACGGCCGTCCCCCTTTTGCTCCCCCTCTCCCTCTCCGCACAAACACAGACCAGATGCATAGGAAATGGGATGGCAAAAAGGGCACCCAAGAGACAGGCTGCACTTTTTTCCTTTTTTTTTTTTTCCTCCTCCTCCGTCTTTTCTCTCCCCTTCCCTGATTTCTGAGAATGTTCATTTATGTAGCAATGCCCAGACCCCAGACTCACAGAGGAAATAAAGTTTAAATTAAAGTTTAGAAGAAATAAATTAAATAATAAATAGTACCGGTGATCTGCTGCCAAACAGCCCGGTGTGTGGGATAGGGGTTAAACGTCCCTCCTCTGTAGCTGAAGGCAAATTGCTTCAGTTCCAGCTGTTTGAATTAGACCCAGCTCATCTCATGTGTTGATATGTGCGACCACACAATCACCCAGCCTCTCTAAGTTTACCCTCCTTATTTTAGTTGTTGTGCCACTTCCTGTTTCATCTTGCACCTGTGCCGCTGCGTTAATCTGAAAGTCAGTTTCACAACCGGCTGAGACATCTGTGTACCCCCAAACCGCCGCATGTCTGTGGGACCGTGCCTGCCAGACACCCGGTTTCCTCCCTATTAGCTCAGAAACTTTCATATTAACAGCTTTTCCTCATCAAACTACAGTAACTCATACACTCACACACCTGCACTCAGCTGGCTCACTCAGACAGAGCAAAAAAGGGCAAGTAATCACCAGAGAGAGGGATTTTTGGATAGAGCGAGAG
>OOFC01009709.1:8014-18460 GCA_900323345.1 Pseudochromis fuscus
CACCACACACACACACACACATGCGCACACACACTAAAAGGACAGAACAGATGATGGTGATGATGATTAAGATCTTAAGCATATGGAGATACTGTGTTGTTGTAGTGTTTGTGTGTGTGTGTGTGTGTGTGTGTGTGTGTGTGTGTGTCTGAGGCTTTTTTTTTTTGAACATTTCTGTTCCCTCAGTCTTCTGTGACAGGTTCACCCATCTCTCCTGGGGAGGCTTTCACTCCCAATTTAGACGCAACCGTCGTCAAGTGACAGCAATGGCTCAGGCACCCTACCTTTGCAATATGACTACAGTTAACTTAACAAGTCTCGATATGTGAGCTCCATCTTTGATGTAATTGATTTGAGTGGTTTGAGCATCTTTCTCGCAGAGAAGTTGAAAATTTTGGTGGATCTGTCAAGATGATCTCGAGAGGGATGCGGGTCACTTCTGTCACAATTTCAACAAAAAACAAGACATTTTACATATTGTGCTGTGTTATTTGTGCTTTAATGTCCATCATATAAAGATTCCTCACAGGGGCTCAACACCATAGTGTTTACATCGGGCATGTATGTGTGGCCACACTGTGCTCAGGTCTCTAGGTAGGAGAGGAGCAGCAGCAGCACAATATTGCAATCCATCTGCCCAATGCTGCTTGTTCTACAGTGATCATAAATGTCAACCGCAGGAAAGAAATCAAAGAGCCCTCTGATATAAAACTGTTAGGAAGGTGGTCATTTTACAAGCAGATCGTGTATTTCAGTATGTTTAATGTCTACATTGGACCTTTCGTGGGCCGTGCTTTAGTGTGAATGTGGACAGTTTTGTTGGGGTTTTTGCTGATGAGATTCAAGTACAGTGTATCTATTGTTTCTTCTTCTCTTTGATGTTTTTACAGCCTCTGCAACACCTTAAGCTTGGATGTTGCATCTGTTTTAGAAAAAAAAAAAAGAAGTGAGGAGCCACTTTGCTGCAGTAAAATGAGCACATCAGTGTAATATACAAAAACAAAAGGAGTGCAGTAAACCAGTTTGTAATGTGAAAAGTAAACACAGGTCAGTAATAAAAATCTAATAACTCTGTGACATAACTTGGATGATTAAATTCCTTCATGACCTTTTAATATTCAGCCAAACTGATATTGATTCCCTTTGCACGAGTGTCTTAGAGTGTGTACGTTTCATCACATGTGTGCCTGTGCATGTGTGTTTGTGGGGGTTGAAGTTGTGCTGAGTGACAAGGGCACGCGTCTTGAGCCACCTGGATTTATTTGGGCCAAACAAGAGGGGCCCGTGTCTGTCTGGGCCCCTCTTCTGTCCGCAGTGGGGCCTCAGAGCCATGAACAGAAGGTGCCTCCTCACAACTCACACCTGAGCTCCTCCCAGCCTGGGACCAACCTCTCTTTCTATCTCTCTCTGTCTCTCTCTCCATCCATCTCTCTTTCTTTCACTACCCTCTGTATCCTCTCCACTTCTCTCCCAGGCCATGGCCTGGCCTACTTTTACCTCTCACACTCTGGACCCTTTGATGTCAACTATGTTGGCCCTTTCCACAGATCATGTGTACGTTTGAAAATGGCCCATTTGCTCAATCCTCAGTCTGTTTATGAATATACATTTCACAAACAGGATATGTAGTTAATGGTCTACAAAGAGAAGCGTTCTCTCTCATGTATTAGCCGTGCTTATCACAGTAAGTGATGCTAAGGTTCGCAGTTAAAACCACTCTTCCGTTTACTTGATGCTCCTCTTTCTTTTTCAGACACTGAAACTTTGTTTCCCTTTTTTGTTGACGTTTTTTTTCCCTACAAATCTCTCAACTCGGTTCCTGGAAAAGAGGCTTTATTCAGAGAGGAAATGTGTTTGCTTGTCTGTTAGCATCTTTTTCATTTAGTCTTGAAGTGACAGGGTGTGAAGCTGGGTAGGCGTGTGCATCTCAGAAGTCAAAAGCACAAATACTAACAAGACATCAAGTTGGCTGCTTTATTTTTTAAGGTAAAATCAACTCAAACTCAACAGGATTCATATTTCTCTGGTCAGTTTGGCATTGTATCAGAGGATTTTACTTTTTGGTATAAATGTATTGTAGCAGATATCACAGAATTTTAGAAATAAAATTCCTCTTGCTGCCTCCAGCTACTGAAAACACTGTCCACACTGGTTCATGAGAAAGGACCGACATCAATTATTTTAATGTCACCCTTTTAACCCAAAAATGCTTTAGTACTTTATTTCTTGATGTTAAAAGTCAGTTTGAACTATGAAAACTTATTCATTTGTATTCTCAGTGATATTTTACTGTGTGCTGTTTCTTTGAGGAGGGATTCATTGTAAATACAATATCCTGCATGTGCTATGTCTTTGATTTGATTACAGTAATTCATGTCACCTTATGCCATATATGATATGAAAAAGAATACTATTTATTTATTTATTTTTTAAATATAATATTGCAATGCTTAAAATATTCTGCTTTAACACAGAAGTTTTTTAGGACAACAGTATTTTGGTGTCTCTTAAAAGATGAATCCTTAGCTGCAGCTGTATTTACTACAGTCCTGCAGTACAGTTAGTATTTCCCATTTTAGGAATGTGTTGTGCAACATTTGTTTGGCTCTCTGCAGCCATGAGGCCTGTGAAACACTATAATCACACAGTGTGAAAGGAGAGCACACCTTCAATAAACTTGTTTCTTACGTTCATTTCCAATTTTCGGTTATATTATTGCAGTTTCTTGTCACCCTCTTAATGTATAGTTTGTCCTTGTGCATATGTCCCATAATGCACCAGTTTCTTCTAATAATACAGATTAAACTTTTTTTTTTTTTTTTTTTTTTTACATTCATCATAACATTACAATGCTTGTGTTTTGATTATTTACTGTATTTGCAACAGACACTAGGCTACTTGTCAGTGTTATTTCATTTAATTAATCTCAGTACTTTGTATGATCACTTTGCTTTTTGGGAAAACAACTCCTGACCATAGAAGGAAAGATGTTGAAATGTGATGTGCACCAAAGCATTAATCGATGTCCCTGTTTCCAGCTCCACTGGACATCAGCGTAGATAAATCTCCTGTGGGCTCGGTTTCCTACTGGAAACTTTCCAACTGGTTTGGTGTTGCTGGTCATCAACACAAACACTTAATTGAACCCAGCTTGTCTTAATAAGTGGAGCACGATGCAGGCCCAGCTCTGTAACCAGTGGCATGGGAAACCTGGCAATTAATGGGACATGGTGGATGTCTCAGATTTAGTGGTATCAAGTGAAAGTTGCACTCTCACACTGCGGCATTGTGCTAATTGAGCCATTGGTCTCCGTGGGCTGAAACGTGGGTCCAAAGGTTAAAACTGATTTGGCAGATTTGGAAAAGCCTGAAAAGTCTGAAACCGAGCGATCATTTAATTATTGTTTACCTTCCAAATGAATGTTTGCCGTAATGAGTTGGTACAGACGGAGCAGAAAGTTTTTGCAGAACTGACACACTGTATGGTCTTGAGCTGTTGCCGCCATTGCGATGCGTAAAATGTTTGTGTGGAAAAGGCTGCCTGTTCTCTATCAGACTAATGGTGTGATAGTCTATTCTTCATGATGTCTGAGACTGTAATTAGTGGATTGCTTTGAGTCAGGCGAGCCCAGGGCAATAGGAGAGACTGTGGGGAGTGAGGGAGGCCAGAGAAGAAAAGGGCCGCCCATTTTATAGTCCTGATGGAGGTTATATTTTCTGTGACAACTGGACCAGAGTAATCAAAATGTGTTAATAATCCCTTCAAAGAGTCTGGCGGCACATCAGTGAAGAGCCTCAGTGAATGCCAATCCCCGACCAGACCAGCCTCACCCTCACTGACCCTCCTTCACCCTTTCTTTTCCCCCCGTCCTGCTCTGTCTTCTCCGTCTCTCACTTGCGATCTTATCTGTCATGTTCAACCAGTGTTTCTTTTTACTGTGTCTTGACACAAGTTTGCACCAAATGTCAAAGTGAATATCCTTATTTCCAAATGACATAAAACAGCTACGTGTCCCGAACTTCAGGTTTGGCGAGGTTGCAGTGGAGCCCGGGCCCGGGCCCAGAAGAGGGCATTGGTCTGAGTTGTTGGTCTGAGTTGTGGTGTGGCCCCCCTGCTGCGTCAGTCTGAGCCCCTGGGATGAGTCCAGGTCAGACTGTATAGGTTCCAATAAGTTCTATCTTTTGTTTGAGGATTAGCTCAAAGGTCAAAGTTCACAAAGCCGGCCAGATGGGGTCTCTAGTGCTAAATATCCATACCTTCCGCTCCTAAAAGGAGGTTGAGCGTCAGGATCAATGGACTCAATCGATGGGCGTAGAGGTAGAAGTAATGCTGGCAAAAAAGTTTGATTGCATGCATATTGATCAGAGTGAGTCTAAGAAGCTGTAAGGCTATTGATCTGATTTTGCTTTTGCACTATTTTAGCTCATTTAATTTATACTTGAATGTAACCACACAAAGACAACACACACACACACACACACACACAGCAGAATAAGTAATTAGCAGCTAATGGTGATTACTCAATTTATTATATCAAGTCAGTGCAGCCTCCAAGAGCCACTACTGCAGAGCTATTGTATGACTCTGAAATCTTAATCTGTTGATTACATTACTTTGGAAACGCAGATTCACTTACACTTGAAAATTGATTGGAAAACAAATATGGCTCCAAGTTTTGGTCAATTTGAGAAATACTCTAACGAGGCATGTACTCGTACAAGTAAAGTAATCATCATCAGTTCACATCCTTTAAGAGTGAGATCATCTTCAATGTCAACAAGTGTGCCATCACATGTGCAGTTTGTTTATAATTTTACAGAAGTTACACAAACAAACAATACAACCTCTTAAGACTCTCTCAGACCAGGAAGTGATGATTGAAGGGGTCTGCTCAGTACCCAGAGGCTTGGCTGCACTCTCCAGCAACTACACTAACATTGAGTTTTTGAAACAAATGGTGTTTTTAATTTGCCACTTACCAGCCTGTCCTTTTCCAGCTATCCCTACCATCAAAACTATAAACCCAACAGAAGTTTAAAAACATTTGAACTTTTACTGAAACTACTTTTTGGACCCAAGGACATAAGTGCATCCCCTCATAATGAATGGTCCAACAGGTTTGTGTCTTCACCACTCACTGTCAGCATCAGGACATCATTTGGTTTAATCCTAAACACACAATCACATCATTTTCTTCCTGAGACAAAAACAAATGTGATAGATTGAAGGCCCTATTAACTATAAATGTCCTTTTTACATTAACTTTCCTTTAAATTAAGTCTTCGCCAATTAGAAAACTCTGCCTCATTTAGCAGTCTAGTCTGAGGCTGTGTGTCAGGATCCGTTTGAGGCATTAAAAAATGCATGGGGTCCAGGTGAGGTGCCCGAGCCCCAGCGCGACCTGGGAGCAGTTTGTGTGGTGTCTCAGGAGAGGCTGTGTCCAGTGTAGGGCAGGAGGAGGGACGGTGCTTAATAATAGAGCCGCAGCATCAAAGGCTGTGGACTACCGCTGGCTGACATGGCGTACATCATGAAATATCGTGTGTGTGTGTGCGTCTCAATGTGTGTGTCGAGATTTTTTTTCTTTTCTATGTAGGTTTACATACTAATATGTACCTACAGCGGTTCTCCCAACACCTTTGTATCAATACTTGGCATGTATACAGGATGTATATATTTATATATATTTACAGTGTGTGTCTGTGTGTACATGAGCGTTCACAATAGGGCCCTCACTAGGTGGTGTGGCTCCCTGGGAAGGCTAGCGTAGCTGCAAGCGCTAGAGGACTCATTGACTTTATAATGATTAGTGGTCAGGCCCCCAGCCCAATGATAGTACCAGGGGTTTGGCCTAGCCGCTGCTGCTAGCCTCTGGCCACAGCCGCGCACCACTATCGACTCACCCCTAGCCCCCTCTCTCTTTGGCCTGCTGGCGATGTGTCAAAACCCATTAGCACAGAGTTCCGCTACTATAGAGAGGGATCATTTTAGGTTTATCTTTCTTGCTCTCTTCTTACTTCTCCATAGCCATCTCCTCTCTCTCTCTCTCCTCTCTCATTTGTTCTTTCTCCATCTCCTCATCCTCCTCCACCCTGCTAAAATGAAGAGAGAAACACAGAGAAAAAGGAGTAACCTTTGACAAGAGTTGTTCCAGTTGTGGTATGTATGGCTGCGTATTGATCTGCATTGGCTTTAGGAACTATAGAGAAGAGAGTCAGCGAGTTGCCGCTGCTTTCAAGTCCCACACATTTTTTTCTGGGGAAAGACAAGGAAGTTTCAGATGCATGTTGACCTCCTTAGGTCCCATAAGCTATGGAGATTTGTTTAGAGGAAAGGGGTGGGGTGTTGTAACGTGTGTGTATATATGTGAAAAATAAGTTCACGAGTGTATGAACCACTATGTAATCTTCTGTCATGTTAATTTCCGTTGTGCGTGTTGGAATTTTTGTGTAGTTGAGAGGAAGAGAAATGGAGTGTTTTCTATTGTATTATGTATTATGTATAGTGTGTCTTTCTGCTCTTCTTGTTGAGTTTGACCTCTTGACACACTTGGTTGTTTCTTTCAAGTTATTGACCGACACAGCCAGTTTATCCAGATAACTATTTTAGAGAGTGGAACTTCTTTATTTTTAAAAAAGCCAAGCGATGGTTTGAATTAGAATAGATCTACACACACACACATGCGCTCTCTTATACACACACACAGAGCTCAGCGAGACAGCATCCTTCTAACCCAGCACTTCTCTTTCTGATAAGCTCAATCTCCCAGGAGAAAAGTGCCTGTCAAAGACTTTGTCCAAACAACAAGAAATCTGTGGAAAAAAACAAAAAACACATACTTCTCCATCACTGTTCATCAATCCATCTAGTTGTGAATTCATTATTTATTTATGGAACTTTGGGGCGCGTTATTTGAATAATGCGGGGTATGACAAAGGGGGAGCTGTATGAAAACAACAAGATGACAACCACACCAAAACCACCCGAGGGCACATGCCAACACATCGCATCAGTGTCATCCTTTTTCGATTTGCCCCTGTGGGCTCACTGCTCTGCAGGTAGCCTTACACACACACATACACACACAAACACTCACACACATTAACACCTAATACATTATATTCTAAAACATACATAAACATGTGAATTTGCCTTCTTGCACAAACACACACAAAAACAGTCAATAGTTTTCTGATAGGCAAATATAGACTCCACAACTTTCTCTAACACACACACACACACACACACACGAGAGCGCGCACACACACATGTGCACCACGCCCTCAGGCTCTGGAGACGGTAGCAGTGGCATCAGCGGTCTGATAGATGGATCCTGTCTCCTTATGATCTCCACTTGTCAGACAAGCGTCACACAAAGCCCAAACACAAATCAAAAAGCACCGGTATGGGGCACATGTCAGGTTGATAGGACCTTGCGGTTGCCTCCCCATCCATCAGCAGCTAAGATGCTCATCCATCGACTTGGAATGAGAGTGGTAACGTGGGCTTGTCAGACTGTTTGGGCTATTGATGTGTTTGGTTTGCAGACTAATAGGTTGAATGTTTGGTTTATCCTGTTAGCACTGAGTTTTGTTGTTGGGCATTGATAGTGAAAGAGCTCTTGGTCTGTACTATATAGAAACATATGCAGTGTTGCAAAAGGACAGATGCTGCAGAGTTTCATCAGGACTTGGTGGAGTGAGACTCTGTGAATCAGCACATTAGCAGACTTGTTAGGTTAAGTGGCTCTAACACCACCACCGCCGCCGCCGCCATCACTTCCACCTCAAGTTGTGAGTCTGGTTCCCACACCAAGCCACCGTTGTTCAGTCAGATCACAAAGGCAGCCAACTTGTCCATAACACAGCACAGCACCTTGCCCGCCCTCCTCCTCCTCCTCCTCCTCCTACTTGCCAAGCAGGAACAGCCCAAACTAGACCACAACAAAAACGAGGCAGAACCCACCTTTTGTTTACTACTCTCAAAGGTGGATCACCGACCAGGCCTGGTAAGGGATTGTGACAGAGGTGATGTCTAAATTAATCATTCATGCTCTTTCACATGGGCTACAGTAACAGCCCTGAAATATTAATGACAGCTGCAGAATAAATTTGATTCCCTTTTCTCTCTGATTATAATCCACAGGCGCGCTCACACACACATGTTTATTTATGCCCTGGAGATGAGGTATGGGGTCACTATCAGGAGTTTGTCTGCACACACAGACACACACACACACTCTCCTTCCCTCTCCCTCTTGCCGCTTACACTTGTGTACCACCTCATTGTTTTGGAATATGTACATATTTTTCACATGTGGTGGGCGAGTGGGCTATACATTATACATTATATGCTTGTACCGTCTAGGTATGATATACTGTATGAATACTGCGCAGCTGGCAGCCAGGGTTTTTTGTTTGTTATTTTAATTAGACGAGTGGCTTTTTTCTAATACACTTTTTTTTTTGGAGAGCACGACCTGAGTGGAGAAAAGAGGGCGCAGGATGTGTTACTGTGTTGCCAAGTCTTGGTGGAATTTCCGTCTCCAGTTAAATCTGACTTGCAAACGGAGACACACCTCTGTTCAGGTCATGCCACTTTTGGATTTCGCAGCTCCACTATTTGGGGTCTTTGTGGATCATTGTCACTTTCACAGCAGTAAAACAAGTCTCACAAACATGACTGGGTATTTGCTATGTGAAATATCCTTAGAATAAAGTACGCTGCAGCAGGGGTTCCCAACCTTTTTTGCACCACGGACCGGTTTAATGTAGGCATTATTTTCACGGACCGGGCTTCAAGGTGTGGCAGGTAAATACAGCGAAAATAATATAACATGACCGGCACAAAAAGTTGTCCTCTTACCCTTTGCAAAGAAGCTCTCCAAAGACGTTTGTATTTTATTCATTTTCGCTAGTTTGCGGGCTTATTTTTTGGCTTACGACGTTAGCTAACATATAACGTGTTAGCTAACGTGTAACGTCAGACGCGTATAGACGTGTCAAGAGGCGATGGCAAGTTGAAGAGAATCCGGTCGTTCCTTTCAAAATAAAATGTCTATCAGACTCTAATAATCAATGCAACAGAACTTAATGCAGGGTTTCTAAGTAGTAAATTAATTTGACCTGCTCTGTAGCTGTGGCCACTTGTGTAGTCTGTCAGGAAATGTCTTCGTATTGTGGTTTTTTCCCATCCTAGACGTCATTGCTGTAACCCTAACTCACAGCTACATGAAGTGGGCTTGGTGCACAGATAACTATCAGCTGTTTATGTCTCAACATGTCACTCCATATCTCCATCTTTCTGTCACCACCCTCAACCTGTCTCTTCTGTAATGAGGAATGCAGAACAAGCCAACAGGTTACTTCTCATACACAAGATTTTTTTAAATGCAAAAATGAAATAAGTAGGTGTTTGTCAGGCCAAAGTGTCTCAGCAAAGGTTTGGCTGAGCAGCAGCACGTTATACTTACTGCTCCTTCTAGCATCACATTTCTTTTATCACAGATTTTGTAGAAGCATTTATGTAGAAAGTTTCCTTGTAAACTCACTTTCATTCCCATTGTTTACGTCCCTCCAGCCTTTGTTTGTACAATTAAACAAGTGATGGGCCTAATTACACATCATTCAGTTGTCATCTCCTCTCAGGGGACAGGCTCATGAGCAGGATTGTCAGCTCAGGTTTGCTCATTTAAATTCATCACGGTGAGCTAATGCTGTCTTCTCACTGCTTGTCCATGTATCAAAGATGAATTTACTGCTATTTTGAAATATCCAAAAATAATGAAAAAAGGAATTTTAGGTCAAGATTTGATTTGATGTATTTGATAACAGTCTCTGTGGGTTAATTTTTTTTTTTATTCCTGTCTTTTGCTCGTGCCACCAAAGATATCCTCACTGATTTGAATTGGTTTCTAACCCGCTGCAGGTGTTTCTTTTTATGACACCATATGGACATTTATTTTTAACACATGAGACTGTCAGGTAATTTCAGGCTAATCTATTTTGATAAACATTTTATTGCAGTGTTGTGTATATTACATTATGTCATGCCCTGTGGAGTTGTGCTCAGTCATGTGTTGAGACTTATATTAGGGGGCTATGTATAACTAAGATGTCGCATGTCACATATAATCTGTCTTTCCTGTCTGTTTTGGTTGCGTTTAGCCTTCACTGGTTCTGCCATAGTGTGCTTGCCACCGCGACATGACAGCGGCCACAACGTCATGCTCTGTTTGAGGTAGAAAATATCAGTCAAGAGATGCTTTCTTTCTTTTCCTTCTGTGCAAGCAGGCATGCATGCACACATTTTCTCATGTCTGATGGAGTGTATGCGAGCATTCTGTACATGAATATTTGTGCGTTGATGTGTGTATTTGTATATTTGTGTGTGTGATCCTAATGATGCTTTCCTCCTCTACTCTATTTGGCTGTCAGCACAGTGCT
>OOFC01009713.1:1028-27223 GCA_900323345.1 Pseudochromis fuscus
TATTCCTGTTTTTTTTTTTTTTTTGGACAAACTTGACAAACTTGTGTACCTGCCTGGGAGCTGGTGTTTACCTGTTTTCCAAATGAGGATTTATCTTTCTCTGCTTCCTCTTCGACGAAGCAGAGGAGGGAGGCAGATTTTAAGGATTAGCCACAGCAGTCGGGGATGCTACCAGTAGCCAAATGCTACTGGTATAAATTTCAAAAAGTATCAGCTTTTACATTTGAACAAATTTAGTTTGATCCTTTGGCAGATAAATGAATAGCTGTGCTTATGAGAGATTTGAAGATAAAAAATAACTTGACTGATGGCTGCAAATTTGGACTTTTGAGATATTTTTAAAGCAGGGGAGGAAAACAAAATCCTCATTAGCTCAGCATACACTCATGGGTAATGATTTGACTGAAGTATTTGACTGAATATTGCTTCAGATACAGGACATAAAAGTAAAAGTTTGCCTTTGTAGTTGCTGTGTGACTCTCCTGTGTGTTGTAGTCGCTGACCAGTTCAGCCATAACCCCTCTTACTCACCTTTGCTAACAAGTACATCGATCCTACATCTGAGGGAGTCCTGCAGAGAGCCCACCGTCCATCAGTCTGACTTACAACCTCGCTCCTTGCTGAGAGAGTTCAACACTTATACATCAGGTCTGTGGTCACTTTAGTGGGAAAATGACTAATATTACCAACAGTTGTGGTGTGAATTAGCCCTTTGGGCAGTGCTGCTGCTTATTACCTATTACCAAGGTACAAACATTTGGGGCGAGCTCATAGGATGGGATTCTGTCTTTTAAAAGAATCCAGAAAAATTCCCATCTGTTATAATGGGAATTCCTAAGTTTCAGCAACAAATGGTGAATTTACACTGGTACCTACTCGCTTCGCTTTGGTTTTGGCGCATTTACACTGGCAAAAAAGTACCTGGAACTTGGTACCTGGTACAACTTTTCGTACCTCCTCTCCTGCGGTTCCAAAAAAAAGTACCCGGTCAGGTTGGAGCAGGTACTAAAATCTTATTGGTCGAAATCATCACTGCGTTGTTGTATCATCACTGTGCGGCATGTAATCTGTACCCGCAAACACGTAGGCATTTTTAAATCTTCGGCAAACCATGCAGACGTGTTTGAAATAACAACAAGAAGAGAAATGGCATCTGTTAGAAATCCTGCCCCATGGACTCAGGACGAGGTGCAAACCTTTCTGTCATTAGTTGCTAATGAAAAAATTCAGCGGGAGCTGGACGGCGCAGTCAGAAACAAAAGAATCGCTTAAAAGATTACGTAACGAATGACGGCCAGCTACACGGAGGAAGGACTATTCTCGGCAATGTAAATGCAACCGAGGGGGGCCGATCCCGAGCGATCCGAGGTGAAGTGAAGCGAGTGGGTACCAGTGTAAAAGTAGTGATGGGAAAGTGGAAAACAGTGTTAGCATCAGTACAGCTGGGGTATGACTTGGAAGATGTTTGTGCAATCAAAGTGCGGCTTTTTTTTAAAATTTAGATACAATTTAAGAAAATATGAAATAGTGCTTGTTCTGTCCAAAAATAAACCAGAGATTTTTAATTTACCAATCAAAGGAAAAAAACTCCTTGATATTAGATTATTTTGTAACGTGGTTTTTACTTAGAAATGTGCACACACCAGTGTATCGGGTTGGACGAAGGCAAAACAGGCGACTGTTTTGGGAATAAAGCGTGGCTTACTACAGAAGAGTTATGTGCCGTGATCGGGTTTTATGGACCGCTTAAAGTTTAGGACAACCATTTCACATCTGCAACTCCGACAATTCAGCTTTGTGTTCTTTGATCCTGAAATACACGCAAAACAAGTGAATCCAGATCATTTCTCTCATTGCATGTCACTCTGGATAATAATCAGCCCAAAATGTAAATGTAGCATACTTCACACAAAGTAAACAGTTAATTGCCCCTGACCCCAACGCCACCTTCCTGGGTAGGGGCAGGAATGTAGGGGTGAAGATGACGGGGGGTGCGATATGGTTGGGGGCTGGAGGGCAGTCGTCAGTTTAGCGGAGAGAGACAGTGGGACCGGAGTTACAGCTTTTCATTAACCTGGAAACCACCTAGTTACATGGTTCATGGGCTGGTCTCAGCTCACTTGGAGGTAACAAAGGGTGTCGGGCGGCACTTTCTGCAGGGGGCTGTGCGCTTGGGGCACCCCATCTGACTCTGATCAGGTTCCCCCTCTCATTAGAGAGTCGCACTGAGCCCGCATATCCGTTCATGTTGAGATCCTGTTACATGGAGCTCCACCCTTACAAACATACATGCGCAAACACAGACATCTGAAAGCAGCTTCCCATCAACCCTTCTGCTTCCGCCCAGAGAGTGAAACCACCCCTTCGCTACGTCGATGTCTGCCAAAGCAACTTCGACAGCGGACATGAATCTGATGTATTTTGCGCCTCCGTCCACCATTTGCACCCACACGTCCTCAGCCTTCCCGCCTTACGTGCTCTCCTTTTTCTCCCCCCTCTGTTTTCTTAACTAAATATGAACTCCTCCTTCAGTTTTTACACTCTTCTATGGTTTCAGTTTTTCAGCAGCTGCCTCAGTTAACCTGTTGTTAATTCAGATATTACCTTTGTGTAATATTTTTAACCTTATTTCATCAATATCATGTGGAATCTATTGTTCAAACTTCCCCAGTTTCTTCTGATTTTGTCGTGAAGCAATTATGTAATGTTTTGTTTCAAACACTGCAGTACATGTGTTTTAGAAAGATCACTGCAAACCACTAAGCCTGCCAGTAGCCTGTGTCAAGCCTGATTGAAAAAACCTGGTACTGGCCCTTTCCTCACAGCAGTATCCATGGCAACACTACCTCCATTTGGTCACAGCACGCATAAAAGCGCGAGCCACTTGGGGGGGCTTGAAAGTGATCTTTGATGGGGGCTTTGACAGATGACGTCCAGTCTTTTTGGGGAAAACGTGTGACGGCACCGAGGATATCTGAAAGGCTTCACTCCCTCCTCCCTCCTCCCGCTGCCTCTGTTTGCCCCCAACTGCTTGGTGAACCCCTGTGCACTTAAGGAGGAATCCCTGACACAACCCTCAAACAGCAGGGCACAAAGCAGCAGCAGCCTCGTAGCTGATCTTTCCTTGTAAAGGAGCAGGCAGGTCAGCGGTAGTCAAGCTGGCTCCTAATCCCCCCCAGGCGCTGCGAGACTGCAGGGCAAGGCTGTACTCACAGTGTAAAGTCAAACACATGCAGGATCAGCCGAGCTCGGTCGGTGCATCGCTTCGATACATGAGTGTGAGCAGTGACCAGGGGAGAGCTTAGCAGGATAAAATGTAATGTCTTTGCTTTTGTCATTTCCTACTAGATTACTCCTGATTTTCATTTGTGTCTGCAGTAGAAAGCCCAAACCTCATGGCATGTATGTCTGATCTCCACCAAACTGTCAATGAAAATTCACAGAGGGATTGTCAGGGGTTTTTTTTTTAATCACACTCCCATCCTGAGATGTTGCCCAAAATGTGATCAGACAACTGTACCTGCCTGCATCTAGAATTAAACACATTTTGCACCTTACAATTTACATTTGGTGCAGAAATTAAGGGTGCAGAGAGTTGGGGAGGTGCAGAGGCCAGTACACCCATAGTTAAATGTCTGGCAACATTTCATCTCCTCTTGCAATTAACATTTGTGGTTATGTTAACTATAACCACAATTCTTCCCAAACCTTATAATCACCAATTTCATGTGCCTAACTTATACCTTTTTTGCCATAACCACAGTTTTTTCCATAACCTGAACCATGTGGTAATCGCCACATGCAAATGTTGCAAAAAATGAGAATTTAATGTAATAAATTGTTATTTTTATGCAGTCCTCCCTCCTTTTTATGGGAGAGCATATGTGAGTTTTTTCATTTTTGCTGCTATTCTATTATTATCTCCAAGTATGCACAACAGAAAAACAAATGTCTTTTTTTTATCTTTCTAATTTCATCTGTTTGATAAGTTTGATGACTGTAGTTATATTTTAATACAAAGCCTCCTTTTCATGCATCACAGGGTAAGAGTGGAGTAGATTAAAACACTGAATGCATTATATCTCAACACTTCTGTTAAACATTTCAAGAACAAAACCCAGTCCTAGCTGAAGTAGTTAGAACCCTTTATTTCTTAACAAGGCTTTTATTGTGAAAAGCTTGCCGGTACACTATTTTTAATTTATTAACCACTGATTTTCTTATTTGTAAAAAATCCAAAACAGTTCCTCCTTGCTATCAAATCTGACTCTCGCGAATGAAGAAATTTGATCCCCCATCTACATCAATCTGACTGCATTTATTTTTGTTGATTGTTTGTTTGTTTGTTTGTTTGTTTGTTTGTTTGTTTAAAGGAATAGCATATGGAGCCTACATACATACATGGGTTGATAGATTGTAATATTGGGAGCCTATAGGAAGAAATTTCAAGCATATTTGATCATTTATGACAAAGTTGTGAGGGTTGTTGTATGACAGTCCTAATGCCACTACTGGGCTGCCATGATGGAGTCTAATGCTGCATTCATGTGGTGTTGGACACATCGGGAAAAATAAGTTTCAAAGTCCAAAAATGCACGTGAACGGCCACATAAGTCAGGAAAACAACTCGGACACACAAGAAAGGAATAGGTGCTCGACTTTCTGACCTGGTGTCATATTTGTCATCAACATGACAAATTTTGTCAATGGTAAGAAATTTAAAATCTGAAGTGAACGCTTTTTATTATTATGTTTTTACCTGGAAGAAACACACACACACACACACACACACACACACACACACACAAATAAAACAGTTTATATGAATAATGTGCATACTTAATGGTTCATTTGATCCTTTCCTTTGCTCCTCATTATCAAACATATATTGAAAACAGCTCTCAGTATTTAATAAATACTCTCTGAGGAAGAACAGTTCACACGTCTTTTTCATGGCATCCATATTGTTTGTTATTTTCTGACTTTCCGACCTGAAAGCACGTGAACGCCCCGACGTCGGGAGAACGACTTCCCAACTCGGAAACTGGGACCTTCCGGTGAGCACCTGAATGCAGCATAACTCACTATGTGCAGCTTCCACATGCTCAACCTATATGATGTCAGAGCATTTCAACCAATCAGTTAAAAATCCTCTTAATTATCTGATTGGTTGAAATGCTCCGACATCATATGTCAGATTAAAAATGGCAGCCTCCATGAAATCATCCATGATGGGGGAATTCTGACTTTCAGAGATGGATATTTTAGTTTTTCAACATTCAAATTAATCTTCACGCTGTATTTTGACCATAGGTTTTCTATTCCATTGATTAAAAGTGAAAAGCTAAAGGTACGACTGAAGTACGACTGCTGTTGTGACCAAATCAGAAATTCAGACATAATACTGAGAAGCTAAATTGTCACTAGATTAACGCACTAGCATAACATCATGGGTATAGGCCCCGGTGCAAATATTTTTTTTGTGTGCCCCCACCCCCGCCTGAAACACTAGCACACCTCGTGCATGCTACACGCAGGCATGCACACACACACACACACACACACGCACAGCCACTCAGGAGAGGCTAGGCTAACGCTAAACATGATGCTATGTTTTCTTGTCAATTTTCATCCACTTGCTTTTTTTTTTCTTGCTGAAATGAGAAAGAAACTCACCTCACACCATCGTGACTCATCATGACTGACAGGTATCAACGTGATTGGACAAATGATATCTTCCTCCTCCCATACCAGCCACTCAGCGTTACCTTAGCGACCCGCCTCAAGCTATTCCCTTCACAATAATGGGGCCTGTGGCAATTCTGGACAGCTGCTTTTTTTTTTCTTCCTTCATGGGCCCCTGACGGCGTCCGGGCCCCGGTGCAGCTGCACCAGTTGCACCGTCCATGTTTACACCACTGGATTAACGGAAAGACATGCATATCTAAAAGGGGGTCATGATGCAGACCGTGTAACTAAATTGCCTATTTATTGTCACCATTTACTGTCAACTATTTGGTGAAGGCAAATCAGGTCTAGGAAAACAAACCTTAAAAACCCTAAACCCATTACTTTTAATGTTGTGACAGATGTTTGCTTCAGTTCCTCACAGATGTTGGACATGTCACAAATGGATTACTATAGAGATAGAAATTTCAGTTATAGATAGAAGTGCACATAAACAGCAGATGTGTACGTCGGTGTGCGTACGTTGTCGTGGAGCACCTGTAATCATTATCATTGAAGGGGTTCACATTCCAGTACACTAATTACAGAGTAGAAGCATCGTATGCTTTGATTTCACTAGACCCTGACTGTGTTGCAACCACAGTGCTGCCCCCCTGCTGCCCCATCTCAAAACTCACACATGCATGTTTATGCATCCTTTATTCAATTACTCCAAACCCTTCACAAGAAACTTTTCACACTTGTAAAGTCGAGACACTTTTAAATTGGCATAAATTGTTGTTTCTTTGGGACTACTACTTAAGTAATACATGGCTGAGCTGCAATAGCACTGCAGGTGTTTGGCGATTTCCAGTTATGCAACACTTAATGCTCACTGGACCTCGGCTCTTGCATTCATTATGGG
This sequence comes from Pseudochromis fuscus, assembly GCA_900323345.1. Classification (NCBI taxonomy): domain Eukaryota; kingdom Metazoa; phylum Chordata; class Actinopteri; family Pseudochromidae; genus Pseudochromis; species Pseudochromis fuscus. Next base: position 7,621 of record OOFC01009713.1, read on the forward strand.
AGCTTCTTTTTCCCAGAGTGCAACAACACAGCTACAGTCTCCTTCCCCTTTGTTGATGCAGTGTAAGTAGTTGAAGTGTTGGACAGAAACTTAAGGGCTCAGCGTGGTCACTGTGCATGTCCGAGACCCATTGCATTTAAAAACAAACACAAAAACAAGCTTTGCATGGTTCATATTGTCATTGCATCACAGGCTGGACCCAGCAGTGAGTGACATAAAGCACAGCTGCACTTAAAATGACTTGATCTAAGGTACAGGATCTGAATGATGTCCAGTAAAAGTGCCTGAAGTGGACCTGAAGACTTTATCCTTGATAATACCTCTTGTAGACAGCGTTGTGGGTGATAGTGTCCACACATCCAGCTGATCACTTTGCAAAACACTATGACATGACATCCCCAACCCTTCGTGTGACAAATGTTGACTCCGTTTCTAGGAGCAGTAAAGGCCTCGGTCTGATTTTTAACCTTTGTGGGATACCTTTTGGTATCAGAGACAACACAGTGCGGTAGTCCATGCTCGTCCATGAAGACAGCCACTATGTGTTATAGCCAGTGGTTACCTGCTGTCAGGGGAGACTACAAAGTCCTGCAGCATTTCCTCACATCAAAGTTGCTGCTACTGTTTCTGGACGAGTCTATGATCAGGTGATTGTGACCCAGCTTCTTTAGCCTGAGATCGTTTTTATTTACAACTACGGATGCGTTCTTTATTTTATTAATGTTTCATCCCTTTTCGAGATCTGCTGAAAGTATTTTTTATATAGTTAGATCTTGAAGTGTATTCATAGAGCTACTGAAAAATATGTATTTCACGTTCACTGGTGTATGGTGCCATAATTAAAACTACTTCTCAAACATTAGCACCATAATTTCAGTTAACAGCATTTGGCAGAGGTTAAAAGACCCACAATTAAACGCCAGAGAAATCCTCTCTGTTATGCAACCACTTACTGGAAATGTTGGTAGGACGACTCATTTTTTCCACCTTTCTGATCCACTGCAGCATGTTTGGTGGCTTTCAAAATGTTGCCACAGCTCTCTCTAACATATAGAGTATGTGATCTGTCACTCAACCAGAAGTTTGTAATGCTCAAAACATCTGAGTCCTCAGTCTCAGTCTCGGCCTGTCTAGCCTGTCTTCGTGCTGTTTTATGCAGCTCTTTTCCTGCTCTTCTCCAGTAACACAGCCTGATCTCAGGTCACAGAGGTCACAGTATATGAGCAGACATCTGGACCAGCAAACTGGTCCCAACATCACCGTGGGGAATCAGAGGAATCAGTTTTATCGGTGTGAGACAGAATCTAGAATAACAGAAAGATGTCGTAGCCCCTTTAACAGCCAGAGTAACTTTTTCCTCCCTTATCTACACCACAGCCTGCTCTATAAACATGGGCTACCCCCAGATCCAGTAGGTGCTGGTGAAACCCAACCTGGCCTGGTCCAGATCAAGCTCTGGCAGCCTGCCGTGTCACAAGCGCCAAAGGTTTATCACTTCCCCTCTGGTCCCATCTCGCATCTTCTTCCCCTAGACTTTATTTTCCTATTCCTTCCTCCAAAGGTATGTCTTTATTGGCCTCCTCCTGCCATGCTTCAATAATTTTACCTTGAACAATTTTCATTTTCCTTGCGTTCATTGGATGTTAATCCAACATGATCATACACCTTGTGTAATTATGCTTTTATTAGTAAAACACAGTCAGACCTTTTGTCAACAGCAGTTGTCAAAAGAAGAAACCATTGAATTTAGAGGGTGTCCTGTTATTGTGGCTTGCACTCTTTACCCAAAATCAAAAATGTATGGTTAAAGTCACGATTGGCGGCGTTTTCCATGTTGGACCATTTAGGTCGGAAAAGTGGTCTTAACCTCATGTACCAATGCAATGGACTTTTACCATCTTTATGATCCTGCTCATTAAAATTAACTGTCTGGTTGTAAAAAATAGATTTCCCCTTTATGTAGCCTTCTGGATTGTCTTATGCACTTCAGATCTAACATGAGAAATTGCTCAACTTTCATTCCTTCGTCTCTGGTGATTCAGTTCTTCTTTTTCTTCCATCATATTTATTGTTTCTCTCCTTTTTTTGGCCCTACAAGTGGGAAGGCATGAAGCAGGCTCTCACTGTAGCAACTGGTCCAAATACACAGCAACACATAAATCATAGCATTGAAAATTGTACACTTGGATTGCATGCGTTAAAAGTATTCCAATATCGGAGATACCTAAAGATAACCACATGCTGTAGATTAGATCATTACTTCTCAATACGGGGTGTTAATTTACATGTCGTTCTGTCTGAATAGGTTATAAACCCAATTTCGTAACAGCCCGATTAAATTTTAGCAAAGTCACAAACTCGCCAGTGAGGGAATACCCGACATTTATTAGGGTATCTTTTTAAGAGATCTCCTAAAAAGCATAGCCTGCCCCTTTAAAAGTTGGCCCATCAAACCTCTGCCTTTTGATCAACCTAATAACCCCCCTACCCCTTCCCATAGGCAATTTTTTAGCACAATCATTAATGAGCCTCACCTCAACATCTCAGCTTCTCTGAGGTGACAGTCCATCTTGTTGGTCCCCCGGTTCAAGCCCATTACCGCCAGGGTCTGGGAGCGGACACAGCCTTGTAAGGCCCTCAAACACTAACGCTGCTGTCTATAAAAATACAAAGAATGGGGCTCTGGCCTGCCACTCCGCCCTCATTTACCTTTTTGACTTCTTTGTGGACGCCCAGCATTTGTACTTTTATAGGCATTAGAGGTCAGGTGGACGAGGTCTTTAGAATTATTTACCCCAGAGTGCTTGTCTGGTTTGCAGAAGCACCAACCTGCCCTCAACTTCACCCTCAACTGGGCAGCGCTGGGCCTGTAAAGCACAAATACGGGGAAAGTAGGATGTGGGTATGAACTCGCAGCTCTCATCACCTGAGTATACTGTCTCTCCAACAGCTTTTTTGCTGATGATTGAAGAAGATACTCCAAGCCTTTTGTTTTTAAAGAAGCCCCTGGGTTTCCCTGGATCTTCTGTCTGCAGAGTTTATGATCTCCATGGCTGCAAGTGGATCTGCCAGAGCCATGTAAAGGTCATTGTTTGCTCTTCTTCAGCTAACTAGGATGTCTTGTCTCTGAGGCCTTATTAACAGAAACTAGACCTTTTATGTTAAATGCTCCAAACAAGACATTCAGTCCACATTAGCTTTGAGTCCTTTTTTCCTCTGTTGGTTGCAGTGAAAAGCAACCTTAGCAGCTTCTTAGCCAGGGGCCTGACAGTTCCCCTGCTGCCACAACTTCTTCTAGTCCTCCCTATTATCTCCTGCTCCCTGGGCCTTTCTGTTTGGTCCCTGGCTTTTATGGCAGGGTAGAAGAGGGCCATGAGGAAATGAGGTGACCCCAGGGTCACGAGTGGAGTCATAGGGCTGGAGCTGGACCACGGCCGTGCCAACCCCACTCTCTCAGGGCCAGTTCGGGTCGAAGCAGGGAGAGCAAGGAAGACAGAGGGGAGACCGGGGACAGGGTGCTTTCCATCCTTGACCCCAGCGTCATATGACTTTAATTAAGCCATATTTGAATTTGTTTACAAGCCCCAGTGGTCTTAAATCTTCGGGGTCTTGGCCCTCCCCCTTTATTCCACCATCCCCTCATACCTTGAGTCCTTCTTTTCTTCTTTCCTTTAATATGGTGTCAGACATCTATTTATTACGCTGGTTTAACTGGTTTTCAGGAACGAGTTACAAGGTATTTGGGAATCCGCCAAATAGGATTTGAGGGACACCCCTCTAAGATGTTAATCTGTTAGCGATATGAAAGGCCGCTCACCCCACTAAACTCCCCCTCCACTGGAACCCGGGGGCTCTTTATGGCCCCATCAGGCACCCGCATGGACGACTTACTGCTGACCTCATGACCTGGCAGTTGAAGCCATATGAAGGGAGAATCTTAGTCTTGTCCCGTTACAACCTACTTTCTTCAGAAGCACTGATGCCCTTTTTTGTTTGTGAGAAAATTATTTAAATTGATAAGGAAGTTATCATCTATTACATTGTTAAACGCCACTTTCACTTGTTTCATCGATTGATTCATTAAATGTATGATCCCACATTATTTTATCAGCCTATTTTTTGTGTTTTTCTAAGCCATACATAATGAGATCGCTTATCCCTTTACATCTAATAGGCATGATTTCTATCCATTCTTTCACCCCCAGCTTGTCTCTCATGTAAAAGATTTACACACCGCTCACCAGCCTTTATGAGGGAGGTACCTGCGTGTTTGCTATACAACAACAAAAAAAACCTCTCGACCAGCTCCATCGTATTAAAAATTTACACGTAACTGAAGAGCTGTTACAATTGGCTTACTGGCATGTTAGTAGCCGAAAAGCGTGCTGCAAAAGGCCTGGTCCTGGGGTGTTGGGTGGCTAATTGGATCGGTTGGGTTAAATAAATGTTTGAGTTCTCCCCTGCGCTGAGGGGACCTGGTGGTAGGAGCCTCTCATCTTAGCAGAGCAGGAAAAAAAGGCAGATGAAAGGGAAAGGAGGAAGAAAATAAGGAGCCAAACGAGCTCATTAATGATAAGATCAAATTTGTTCAGTGTATTTTTTTACGTGCGAATTGCACAGAAAGCGTGGACAATAATGAAAGGAAGCAGAAAGGAAGTGTGATCGAAAGCTAATGTAGAGAAAACTAAGTGGTTATAATATTTAAAGTGATTTGATGAAAACTTTGTCATTGCAGATTCCAGATCCAAAGAGGAACCGGTGATCCCAACAGCTACAAGAGCCTGGGCGACTGCTTCCGCACAATTTTCCGCAACGAAGGGTAAGTTTTCTGTAACAGTTGGTGCCGATTACAGGAGCAGAAAAAGACACAAAATACACATAATATATTTATATATTATATATCAGAGGTTCCTCTTGTTTCCCTGCACACAGAAAGCAGGTCTGTTTTAGTGTTAAATACACATTTATTGTAAAATAGTAATAATAACAATTCATTTCAATTTTGCAAACTCATACACACACAGCAATTCAGTAAAAACCACCTTTAAATATTATAATATCAAGATGTGAATTAAAGTAAAGAAATATCAGTGATTGTTACGTGTCCAACATCGAGATAAGTCAAAAGCACGAGTGCATTTATGAATGTGTGAGCGTTATGAACTACATCACAAATTACTTCAACCAGTATTTATTTATCTTGTAGCTTTCATATATACTGTACACTAATCTAAAAGTTATAAAAATAAAAGGTGAAATGTATTTGTGAGACGTTTCTCACAAACAAGCAGCTTTATTTAAATGAAATTAAATATAGGGTGGGAAAATGAAAAGGGTTGGTTGTTTACAGGTTGTTTACAACTGTTCAAACCTTTCTCACCACTGTTGTTATTAATTAAATAATTGATGTAGTTTGAAAACAAGATGAGTAAGCACCTCAGGGCACAACAGTAATTTTGGTATAATTTTTTCAAATTAGTCTTAGCTTGCTATATATGAATATTATGCTATATATAATGTTATGTTAAAGAAGAACTCCACTGATTTAGCTTTGCCCTCTTATTGCACTGACAGACTTTCAAGCTATAGCCAAAAGCATAAAAGCTACATTACCTACTGAAACTCAACCAACAAAAGTAAACATGCTGCTTTATTTCTACGTAATTAAAAGGTATGATGGCGGGGTGGTCTAATAAAGCGTTACAGGTTTAGCTCCTTTAAAACAGCCATTGTGTGTCAACCCACAGAAATCCTGCAGCAAACTAAACTCAACACACTTTCCTATCCACTGTCTCCCAGTGTGGACAACAGCAGTGTAACTAAAGACAGTCGTCCTGCCACGCTCCCTCCTCCTCTGCCTGCCGAGTGACAGGTCTGTGAGACAGTGCAGGCGTAGGCGAAAGTGTTTGCCACTTGCTCTGTTTACGGCGAGTCGACAGCTTTACTGCGGATATAAAGTTGATCTGCTGCGAGGTGTGAGCGAGCGCGCGGCGAGAGGCCGGCCAGTGACAGTTGGAAATCCTCAGTTGGCTGGAGCTCAACAGACACGCTGCAGCGATCCTGCTACCGGTAGTTGTGCCCTCTTCACCCTGAACACACATGCTTCACCGTGTGACACTTAACGCCTTTGTGCCTACATGCTTTTTGGGTGTGTCCTGTGGGAGTAGGTCCGTATGAATTTCCAGAGAACTCTTTGACACAATAAAGCAGCAGCCAAATTACACAGCATTCACACCACCAACATAAACTATGAGAGCTATTCGACTGTGAACTCACGCAACAAAGCCGAGGAATGTGTCGGAGAGTCTCCAAAGACGGAAGATCCACTTCCTCGTCCACCAATTATTATTAACAGTATATTTTTGCTGAGTCTGTAATCACTCCCCCAGTAGCACATTGTGGATTACCTCCAGGCCAAACCACTTAGTTATAATTTATACAAATAGTGTTAGGCCCCTCTGTTGTAGAATTATTATTAAAAATAAACATCTCCCGTCAGCTCGTGGCAGGGCTGAGCTAACACTAGGCCTCTCTCTCGCTCTCTCTGAGGCGATGAGGGAGGAAACCTGAGCTCTCAACTTAAGCTCAGTGATTAAACTGAAGAAAGACATGGAAGCCTGGACACAGTAATATACAAATATGTAGTAATTTTATACACCAGATGATAGATTTGAACACGGGTAGCTGCAATATTAAGAATTATATCCGGTAAAATTTTACTTAGTAATAAAACCCAACATGAAATCCTCTAGTTGTGCTCATAAGTGTGCGACAGTGTGAACTACGCGCACCAATGGTGGGTTGTGTATTGCCTTACAGGCCACGCTTCTCTTACTGTTGCTTGCTGGTGCAGCAGCGTGAGCATGTGTTAAGTGTTTCCGTCTGGAGGCAAACAAAAAAGACTCTATTCTCCAGCATTCTTTACCAGTGCGGTATCCAGAGACTGGGTCGGGACCCAAAACACGGCCACAGAAATATTAAACGGGGCCGTGCGTTGCAGGAAAGCGTTGGAAATCCTGGAGATCAGTGAGTAATGCCTGAAACTAATAGTGCAGGGTTGGATGTTGATTTGGGGGCTTGACTCCAGCTGGGACCACCCGTGCAAAAAATGTATATGGAAGTGTGAGGAAGTGCAGGGAAGTCTGTCCTGCAGATTTCATCTGTTCTGTTACAGTGAAACTGGCCTGATTAGATTGAAACCACCATCAGTGTCTTTTTTTACATCTCGTGTTTTCACAGATTAAAACAAGTACTGCTGGTAATGAGATATTGATCCACTTAGACAAAGCAGGCTACCTGCTTAATGCTAAATTAATCTGCTGGCTCCATAGTTTGCATACAGAGTGACCTAAATCTAATCGTCAAATGAAAGGAAATAAGAATATTTGCAAATATGCCATGTGCTCTTCTTTGAACAGAATGCTGTCCCTCTTCAAATTAAAGTTTAGGTTAGCAAAGTGTAGCTCCCAGGTGTTAACCACTGCTTTACTTTAGTAAAGTAAAAAGTAAAGTAAACTTTACATTTAATATGAATTCACGATTTAATGTTAAGGACTCCTCAAAGGTCAAGCCTCAGGTTGCGGCTTTTTGCAGATGATGTAGTCCTGTTGGCTTCATCAGGTCGTGACCTCCAGCTCTCGCTGGATTGGTTCACAGCCGTGTGTGAAGCGGCCGGGATGAGAATCAGCACCTCCAAATCCATGGCCATGGTTCTCAGTCGGAAAAGGGTGGAGTTCCCCCTCCGGATCGGGGAGGAGATCCTGCCCCAAGTGGAGGAGTTCAAGTACCTCAGGGTCTTGTTCATGAGTGAGGGAAGGATCTCTGCACAGATCCGTTGAGGTGAAGAGGGAGCTGAGCCAAAATTCAAAGCTCTTGATTTACTGGTCGATCTTCATTCCCACCCTCACCTATGGTCATGAGCTTCGGGTAGTGACCGAAACAACAAGATCGAGCAGTCAAGTACAAAAGGCCGAAATGAGCTTCCTCTGTAGGGTGGCCGGGCTCTCCCTTAGAGATACAGTGAGAAGCTCGGTCATCTGGGGGGAGCTCAGAGTGGAGTCGCTGCTCCTCCGCGTTGAGAAGAGCCAGATGAGGTGGCTTGGGCATCTAATTAGGATACCTCCTGGGTGAGATGTTCAGGGCATGTCCTACTGGTAGGAGACCCTGGGGCTGGCCTGGGAACGCCTCTGGATCCCCTGGGAAGAGCTGGATGAAATGGCCGGGGAAAGGGAAGTCCAGGCTTCCCTGCTTAGACTGCTCCCCCTGCGACCCGACCCTGGATAAGCGGAAGACGATGGATGGATGGATGGATGGATGGATGGATGGATGCCTCACACTTACCAAAATATTGCCAGCCAGCCAAAACATGGTTCATATTATTATAGCAAATATGGAAGTGTAAAGAAGTATTGATAAACATGTCCTCCAGTTATTGTGTATCTCACTACAGTTGAATAGGTGTCGAGTTACAGAGATAGTTTGACACAATTTAACTTTTTTTGACTAGTAGTTATGTCATTTTATACTTTTTTTTTTTTTTTAACAAATTAATCAGCACAACCTGATCCTCTGTCTGTTAACAAGCACATTTCCTGAAATGTCATGTGCTCTTCTTCTTTTAAAATAAAACAAACTTTTTTTTTAAGTGTTTGTAGGTTTGAGTGTATTTCTTTTCAGGTGTGAAGCACTGCTACAGTACACTAGCCAAAATACAATATTTTAATATATCACAATTCACAATTTTATCTTAGAGAATGCATCAAATTCACTAACATGTTACAGATTTCTAACCTCTATCAATCCAAAACATGAACTAAATACTACTCATCATAACAGCAAATTATGTTTGCCATATAAACAGTTGTTGTTTTGACCTTTTTTGTTGGTTTAGGCATAAACAGTGTATGTGCTTCTTTTATCCTGTGAATCCTGGTCACTGGTAATTCAGCTGTATCGTCCCTGTTAGTGACGGTGTCAAGGTTACAGTCGACACTGGGAAAGTGAAAATATTTGCAGATGAAGCATACTGGTTGTTTACATGGTGAGATGTTCCCTGTGGGGGCTCCGATTTCCTGTGGGCATCTTCACAGCCCTGCTATGAAAGTGCTTTATTTCAAAAATGCAAAAGGTTACTTTGTGCATTTACTTTTCTTTTTTTGTTACTATTTTACGGGTTGATTTAATTGGCCTTGTCTGTGCAGTGCCATCAGTGATAAGCTCCTCTCCAGCTGGATGGAGGAAGTTAAAAAAAAAAGGTTTATGAAAATCAAAGCCAAATTATACAGACAAGTGCAAACAAACACACACTAACGCGCAGACACACATCATCCCTCGCTTTATGTCAGGAGGGCATTTGTTTAGGAAAGTCAAAAAAGGGACTTAGTGTGTACTTTACATGGACAATCAAATAAGAATTCAAATTACGGCCACTCACTAGAGGCCATATTTGTTCTGTAACAAATTTCGCTCCTCCTTCATCACCTGGTGGCTCCCCAACCTGACCACACCCGGGAAATCTGTGGCCGCCATTTGCATGGACAAAGAGAGCAGAGGGAAGGGCCTTCCGTCTGACTGAAATAACTTGTTTACACAAACGATACGAGGGATTCATTTCTGGCTTCGAGGAGGGATTTTCCTCTGCGATAATCCTCCGTTCCAGTATGATCATGAGGGCTTGATTACCCAGAGCCACTGTGTAACCTCAAGTGTTGATGAAATGGGTTGGCTCTGTCACCTGATGACAAGTGTTTTGATAATGAGTCCTGGTTCACTGCTGTTTTCAGGCTGTAGCTCTGTGCGAGTGCAGTGACCCGTCATTCTCAGGTTATATTTAGTAGAAATGTGTTCCAGCATCAAAAATATTTACACTTCTGCACAATCACCCGAGATCATCTCTGTTGATTTGCAGGGAATGTTGCCACAACAGAGCCAGTGCTGCTGCTCATAGGATACAGTCTGTCACGCCACGTTGTCCTCTTTGTCCACAGACCTGTGTTCAATATCAATATGCACACTCTCAAAGTTTCTCTCCTCCAGTAATCTGCAAACAATTCACTGAAAGCACATTTGCAGCTAAATCATACATTTTTTCCCCACTTTGTGTTTGTTTTCAGTTTTAAAATGGTTGGATGATTTTGATGATGACATTGCTCATATTTGATCATTTTAAGGTCAAATTTGCAGGTTTATGGAAAAGAAAAATCTTTGTCTGCTTGCACAATGATACAATATCACTTCTGAACTGAAACTATCATAAGAGTTTCTTTGTTATTTGTAAAAAAAATTATTATAAAATCCCAACTTAATTTGCTCTTTTTGGTTTTGTGAAACAACCTCTTTCAAAATGACTCCGGTTTTAAAAGCACGGTGGTGAGAAATTACAGTTTATCTCACAATCAAATATAATATCAGAACAATTCAATACAGTAGGTTGACATTTAGCTAAACTCAGCAGAGTAAGGTCAAGACTTTACAGTATTATGCAGCTGGTCCATATTAGGCTACTGTACTAAAAAGCCTTATCTTTGATCAAGTGTGGAGATAACTATTTGATTGATCCCTACATTTCCTTAAACCAGTGGTGGACAAAGTACTCAACTTCAGTACTTGAGTCAAAGTACTGATACTCATGGTCAAATCTTACTCAACTACAAATAAAAGTTATTGGTCAAAATGTTACTCAAGCTAAAGTACTAAGTACTTACCTTTAAAAATACTTAAATATTCAAAAGTACAAAGTAAAAGTACATTTTCTAATATCAGTACATTGCTGTATTGTTCTCAGTGTACGAGTCAATCCTGGACTAACGTCTGCTTCCTGTTAATGTGGTATTTTAATCTGAAAGGGCTTTGATGAAAAGAAAACTCCTTCCTGCAGAGTGTGGATAATACTTTGTTGGTGACTGTTCGGTCTTGCTTTTTTGTTTTCAAATTTCCCATCGAGAGGCTAACATGCTATTAAAAAAAAAAATGTACGACAAAACCGTGCTGTTCCACTGCCGGTCACTTCCTGCCGATTTGTGCATGCGTGACAGTAACGCATTGCCAGCATAGACTGTATATAAAGTAAGTAACGACACACTTTCTAGGAATATAGTGGAGTCCAAAGTACAATATTTGCCTTTTAAATGTAGCGAAGTAAAAGTTTACAAAAACAAATACTCAAGTAAAGTACAAATGATGAAAAAATGTACTTAAGTATAGTACTCAAGTAAATGTACTCTGTTACTGTCCACCACTGCCTTAAACATATGTACTACTTTCAAACTGTGAGAGGGTGATGTGTGTTTCTTGTTGATTCAGACCTGCTCTACCTGTTTCACTCACATGCATTCCCTTAAAACAACATGTAGGAATGAGAGCAGGGGAAAAGTAGTTGGTGCCAGTTTGTTATCAACACAACAGCTAATAACCCAATAGTATCTAATCCTGCTTCAGGTATGATGTGGGGCCTGAACCATTAATAGTAAGAGTGTGACAAAGAAACATCATAAAACCCTGTAAGAGAAAGTTTAGGTGTAAAGTTGATACAGAAAATATTTCAAAATCGACCCACTACCTGTATCTTTTTTTTTTTTTTTTTTTTTTTTTGATTGACAAGTTTGACAGTGTCGGCCTGGCTCTGTTAGTGTAAACTAAGCAAGTTCAAACACATGAACTATTTTACCCATGTTTTCACTAAATCGGAGGCTGTGGGAAATGCATGTGTGCACTTTTGAATGTATACAAAACACGGTTTGTGCCGTCTTTGCAAAACAAAACATGCTATTAACCATCAAAGACTGGTCAAGAATTTGTGAGACTATATGGAAATAATAAATAAAGTAAATATTATTCCGAAAAATAAAATACAGCTATGAAGTGTTTTAGTTTTGTACATTTTAGATAAATTATATAGTTAAATATGCGTGATGCTTAAAAACGAGGTCCTCTATAATCAGGCTGTCCATTCAGGCTAAATGCACTACACTAGACTGATTTCTTATAAAATATAGCCTGTGTTATATGTAGGCATACATCTCAATATGTATAACTGGCTGTATGATTATTATTTTTCCTGGCTCCTACTCAGCTGTAAATCATGGCAGGACATATGATTAACCAAAGCCAAACTACCAAATTGACTACACAGCTACCGCCTTTTAAAATATTCACTTTATCAAATGGTGAAATACACTCCTAAATCATTTCCTCGGTGGATTCCTGCAGAACATGTTTACCAGGGTTTGTGGTTTGAAAATATACCTCAGCAGCTGTGGTGCCAAACGGCAGCAACATACTCCCTGTTTCTGTTTTGTGACCTGCAGTTTGTATGTTGCTGTGGTAACCGTATACACTTTGAAATATTTGCAAAGTAAATAGTTGGTCAACAAATCTTGCGGGAAGTCAAGTCTAAAAAAAAAACTCTGATGAATACTTATTAATTAAAGTCTGATGGCAGCTGGTATGAGGTCCTCCCTGCAGCTGACTTCAGAGTCTTTAATATCAATGTGTCAGGTCTGGATTATTTATTGTTATGCTTGTTGTTTATACTATTTTCTATTCTTATTTGATTTGATTTGATTTTTTTACTGCTCATATTCGATATTTCATCCATCTATCTATCTATAATAAATAAAATGTGAGTACTGAGTTTTACAAGTATGAGTGGTTCCCTGAAACAGTTGCTATTAGTGGCATTATGGGAAATTTAGCATCCTGCTTTTTTGGATGTCAACCAATTCAAGAGATTAACTGTCTGAATATTTCTCCTGTCAAAGTCCCTTAAATTTATGTAAGTGTTCCTCTAAATTGCCTCTTTAATCTGTCCAAGTACATATTGTTTGACTCTCTTCAACGACTTCTTTTTAATTCAGAAGAATTTCAAACTTGCAGCAGTCATTTAATTAGTTGTGAAAGTCTCTCTTGCCTTAATAGGTCCAAACTCTTACAACTAAAAGTCTTTGTTGTGTTTTTTTAGTCAACATTGTAACACTTTCTTTGCACAAATGTCATCTTTGTTTTCTGTAACTCCTCATATTTGTCTGATGCAGATTCTGATTTTTCAGACTTTCTCTACAACAGTAAAAAAAGGTTTCACCACCTACTTATCATTTATCTATATGATGTGTTAAAATGCTTTGTGTCTTTACAGATTGCTGCTTTTGTCTTATTTTCTCACCACACAGCCTTGATCCATTAATGCCCATCAACCAACTGGGGGTCAACCAATCAGACGCTCCCTCTGCATATAACGATTCTTTGTGCATCCCTTATAGATACACTAGGAAATGTAAATATAACATGAGGTCTTGATCCAGATTTTAAGGTTGTAGTGCAGTTGATCTGTGTGGCTTTACTCTGAGATCTGCCCCATCATATATATGGAGGACATTTTCATACAATTACAACCACCTATCACTAACACAGCAGAATTTTACACTGATTTGGATGAATTGACTCGTTATTGAACCACTTGGGTTTTGCTTGTCGTAACTTTTGAACCCATTTTAGTGTGAATTTGCTTAAAAAGACTGCACAGCAACATCATTTTATATATTATAAATGCAGGATGAATGTTAACAATGATGAATAAGACAACTTTTAGTGGCTATTTGGAAAAGCAAAGTAATACAGTTGAATTTCAGAGGTTAAATTCATTTTATTTTCTGTCTCTGCAGAGTGTTCGGCTTCTACAAAGGAATCCTGCCTCCAATCCTGGCAGAGACGCCGAAGAGAGCAGTCAAGGTGAGATGAAGGATGTTTGCTCACAGAAAGCTGCAAAGCTTCTCGGGGTGTGATGCAACGCTCAGGGTCTGGTTTCACTGTGCACTGCTCGGCTGCCATATGAAAACACTCAAACCGCAGTTGCTCTAACATGGCACACACGTGTTGATTAAACACACGACGCCCTCCACCATGTCTGCCTCATCAGCCACTCCTGTTTGTTTTGCTGGCCCACCAAATATTGACTTACAAGCGTTTACGGCAAGCCATCCCCTGAGCGCCATCTTTTGATATTTGTCGGGAGGTTTAGCATCATGTAATGGGATGACAGGGAGGTGGGCAGGCAGACAGAGGGGGCCTGATGCCTGGCATGGAGCTACTCTGTAATGAGATGCTGAGTACAAGGATGTGTTACAAATAAGCACTCACACTGAGAAGATGGGGTAATCGCTCACACAGCGAACAAAGCTAGCTGATGGTGAGAAATGTCTGGAGCGAAGAATTAAAGCAAATTAAAGCTCCGATTAAAACGTCCCTGCTGGCACTCTGCCCTTTGCTCAGATAAACAAATCAGTGGATGTGTCTCCTGCATCAGACTTCACTGTTTCCACAGAGGTTGAGGTCTAATTTTTATGTGCAAATGCAATCCATACAAAGTTAATGTGATTTACCCTTTCTTCTTGAGTGGCGCTCAAAGTACCACATTTAAAAGCATGTGTGTCTGCATGTAAATGTGAGTGTGTGCAGAGAGGCAGTCGGTTTCTAACATTGGGATCTTTCCTTTGCAGTTTTTCACCTTTGAGCAGTACAAGAAGTTGCTGAATTTGACCCCTTTGTCTCCTGGTGTGGTGAGTTTTACACAGAGAAACACCTGAATACACTCTCACTTGAAAAACACACACACACATCATACAGTAGAACAGGAAGTGTGTTACACCGAATGTCAAAAATCAACATTTCAGCTCACCTGCCAAAAGCCTTTAAATGCCAAGAATAATGAATTCATGTACCGTATTTTCCGCACTATAAGGTGCACCTAAAAGCCTTTAATTTTCTCAAAAACCGACAGTGCGCCTTATATATGGATCAATATTGGTTAATTATGGATACCGTAGTCAGGGGGCGTATATTGTGATTGCACTAATGTTTGATTTATCGTAGCGGTATCAGACTGTTTCTTTTACGCGTTTACATCACTGACGTTACCTCAGAGAAAAAAATAAAACAGCTGTTCATGTAGCTTTGAACTGTGACAAATGGAGTTGGAAATACATTGTTTTCAACGAAGGCGGCGCAAATGCCAGTAAGATATATAGTGCCGGTAAGGTATATATGAAAACAGTTTTAAAGTAGGCCATTCATTGAAGGTGCCCCTTATAATCTGATGCGCCTTATAGTACGGAAAATACGGTAAATGTTTTTCTGTTAAAGATTTCACTGCTGTTTCATGTACAAGAATAAAGACAATTACATTTTTATCTTGGTTTAATTTTCTTTATCACCTAACTCCAGTTTTGTAATAGGATTATGACAAATACAACAAGGCTTCAATTATAATTTTTTTGCCTAATTATCAAGTACCGGACAGAATAAAAAGAAATGTTCTGAAAAGACATTTGTTAAGCATATATGAGAGCATCCTTGATTACTAACACAGTGTGATTAAAGTAACTTACGCCTTGTAACAAATGGTGTGAACCTCTCAACATGCTGTTTACAGTTGATTACATGTGATTTAAAATCTGCTTCCAGTTTCTCTTCATCTTTGAAAGTGTAGTATTTAAACACACTCCTTTGTTTTTGTGGTCGGGCGGGAGACGAGCTGGTCGTCACCTGGGATGGGAGTAATGACTGTGTGAACTTTTTTCCATGCAACATAAAAGTTTTACCGAAGTTAATCTAGTGTGACTGGCAGCTTGTCAGGAGCCATTTTTATTACAAAGGCATAAAGGCTCAGATTGTTTTATTTTGATTTGAACGATGAAATATGAACACAGCCTTGTAGAGTGTAGTTTGTAATAATTGGGACAGTTTTCATTTTTTCAGATGGTGACTACAGCACAGATTTGAAATAAAAATCTACAAGTGCATTTACTGCATTTTATCCATGTTTCACCAGCCTTTCTATTTGGTCCAAACCTGCAACCTTCATGTTTGCAAAGACACCAACAACATACACTGGACCCCATTGAGTTTGTCAATTTACCATTTCAATAAAGCTAACTGGATATGATAAACTTTATTGATCCCCACAATGAGAAATTCACTTTTTACAGCAGCTCAAAAACCAAACCTGAAGTTATAACACACATGTGGTGTGTAGCAGGATATTCACTGCGCTGAAATTTTAGTAGGTGTGATGTCATAAGTAAGAGAAACTTCCCACAGATGAATACAGTGGATACGAGGTGTTGTCTGAGAGCTTGGCTAACATCCTCCTCTCACACATCACCTCTATAAAAACCAGGGGGATGATGACTGTGTCCTCATCTCCGCTGATGAAAAGAAACATCCTGCTTTACATTTTTCCCTTCTGCTCTGTCTGCGGCGAACTTTAGTTTTAAACCAACTGTTTCAGTCATGAGTTCAGTTTTAGCCATATGTAAAATGCTACTTTGATCATATCATAACAAGCTCATTTCTCTTAGTATGTGGAAAATGTGTTTGTGGAGCTGTGAGACAGTCCATCGAGTTATCTGACAGCTGGGCTCATTCAGACAGTTAATCAGGCGCCATTACATTTGGCCAGATTATATAATAGTTGGTCAAAATCTGGCTCACTCAGTATCTTCCACAACCTTCACGATAAGGACAGGAAGCCGAAATGAAAACGTCATTGTTTCACTTCAAACTCCTGGAGCGGAGTCAAAATCTCCTATGTATGTTTGTCATGAATATACAGGTGGTTTTATCCTCTCTGAGTAATCACTTTTCAGTTATATTGAGTCAGAGATTTGAACTCAACAGATTCACGTTGCTGGGGTGCGGTCACCACACACACCACTTATTCAGGTGGCAGCCAAGTGTCAGCCATGATGGATGGTTTACCTGTAACTCAGTGTCAAAGCCGGGTGAATATCCTCGGCTTGTTTTTACAGCCATTGGTGGAGAAATGTTTACCTGTCTCATTCATCACGCGCTCTTCACCCTCCTCCTTCACCTCCCTCTCGCTATCTTCTTCCGCCTGTCCTCCTCTTCCTCCTCAAGAAGAGCCTCTAACTCTATTTCCCCCAGAGGCCCTCGTATATCAGGTAATCACATCAGATCATTAGTGCATGTGAATTACAGATTGCTTCTGAATGTCTCACTCTCTCTCCCCCTCTCTCCTATTCAGCATGGCACAGCTGAATGCCTTCACTCTGATTAATGAGGACACACACAGTAATAATACAAATAAGGAATTAAAACGTGGCTGGCTGGCTGTGTAAACATCACGAGGCATGTCTGAGAGGATGGGTCCTGGGGCTCTGACAGCAGGATAAAGAGGCAGGAAGAGTAATGAGCTATAGACACGTTCCTGACATGTTCCCATTACGCCGCTCTCTGAGCATGCACACCACACACACACACTCTTACATGCGGAAATATACACCCCAATGCAAATACATGCAGTCTTACAACATCCACTTTTAATTACATTTCAGATTCAATCATTTATCATTTCAAGATTTCAGCTTATATTTCCGGCAACTTGCCTCTTTGTTCACATTCCACCTTTTGTCCCTTCACCTCTCTCCTATCTGTCATTTTGTGAAGTGATAACAAGCGCAGGTGTCTTCAAGCATTTGTCAAGCGACAACAATGACGGCCGTGACAAGAACAAATGTCCGTTTTGGACGAGACAAAATAGACTCCAGTAAAGACTGAAACTACAGTGCATTGTCTGCATCCATCTGACTGTTCTGCTCTGTCTCTACCCAAATATTATCTCCACATTCTCAGTCCTAAATCATGTCCATCTCCCCTCCAGGCGCTGTCTGCAGCAGGGCTTGGCGCAGGCTTGACTGAGGCTGTTGTCGTCAATCCGTTCGAAGTGGTGAAAGTCAGTCTCCAGGCCAACAGAGATTCCTTCAAAGAGGTTGGCTGGAATAAAATACTGTCCTAACTTGTTAGGTGTTGCTAATGTGCACATTTCTCCAGAAGCCCTCTGACACGTCCTTCTTTTTAATTCAATCCCTCCAACACAGCAACCCTCCTCTTTTGCCCAAGCAAGGCGCATAATTAAGTCGGACGGCTTCGGACTGAAGGGCCTGAATAAAGGTTTAACATCAACACTGGGACGCCATGGAGTTTTCAACATGATCTACTTTGGCTTCTACTTCAACGTCAAGGATGCTATTCCTACCAACCCGGTAATTTGCCAGTCAAAATGTATGATCACACTGTTTTGGCCTCAGCAAAGAAATAGATATCCAATTTTTAAGTTTTGCTTTGGTCACTGTGACTACAGCTAGTTTTTGCTAACCTCAGGGTATATGATACGCACGTGCCCCAGCCACCTTGCCAGAGGGGAATAACAAGTGTTTAACAGTATGATTAGTTAGCCTGACTGCCATGGTGAGGAGGAAGCAAAAATCAGAGAGGAGCTTGTAAGATCAGTCCCGCTAATACCTCGTCTGTTTGCTCTTCATAACATCCTCAAAGTTTCAGGTTACACATCCGGCAGGCCCTGATGGCCCAAACAAAAGTTAATTTTGTTTAATGGAAACGTTACCATACGCCAGTCCCACATGTACAAACTGGAGCATTAGATTAACTCCAATGAACTAATTGGAAGCAGACAACGGTACTATTTTCAAGAGGAGGTTACAGTGGGAGGCCGGGCTCTGCTATATTTTCAACATTTTTCCTGTGACGCATGATGTACAGAGAACTGACTGGTCATCCTCAGTGGATGATAATTATGTGGCTGGATGACTCAAATAGCTCTCTTCTCAGATTGTGGCCATTGCTTTTGGAGCGATCCATCGGTATGTACATTGATGGAGCGATCCCGTTCGGCTAACAACCTCCGCTGTTGAGGCATAAATATTGCGGCTGCTGACAACAGACAGGCCGAGGCGTTTCTTCAAAGCCCTTTTGTCAGCAACACGGGCAACGAACTCGCACCTCAAACGTTCGCGTAGTCAAATTCAGACGGCCGAGCTCGGGCATCTCTCATACGTACATTTGAATAGTACAGAAGAGGCAGATAGCACACTGCCATCATTCACAAGTGAATGTGTGAGGAGATGTTTGCTCAAGGCTTTTAGGAAGTGGGTTGATGGGTGTACTTAGGCCGCGGCAATGTTACCCCCTTCCCCGCATCCCACTTGAAAAAAACAGAAGAAGTGGGATTAGCTGTTGATTTACCACGGCTCTCAGGGTGTCCAGCCGCTTGAGAAAGGCCTGGCCAGAGAGGCTGCTGTCATTTGTAAAAATATCCTGGCCAATTAGCTGTCAGAGCTCTCTCAGTCTGGGCTTCTTTGGTACAGTAATACCCCTGTGCCGAGTCACAGCCCAATTACCCAAATTGTCCCCATATGCCTCCCCAGTCTGCCTGCATGAACCCTGTTTATAAATCCTCCGCCTTGGCTCCCCCAAAGAAACATGTGCTTCTCCTCAGCCAATCAGAACGCTGCACCACAGTCGGGAAGCACTAATCTGCCCCCCGCTACCATAAAACGATCAGGGCTTTCATGCCAGCTTTGCAATCATATGCACAAGTCCCCTCATGCTCTCACTCACTTTCGCACACATGCATGTACACATAATGGCGCACAATAATGTGCACAACTGACTTTGTCAAACTCACCGTCGCTGTTTTCTTTTTATCCCCGTAGGATTTATTTAGGATTTATGTTTTCTGCCACCACATTTAACATTTACTCGAGTAATATTAATTATTAGAAATATTTTA